>QZFA01000112.1:0-96611 GCA_003614995.1 Cladosporium phlei
TAGGACTTACTTCAGTTTCGTCGTTATTAAAACTCCGTTCTACCTAAATTTCCGACGCTAGGATTTTAACTAACTGAAGTGTAACCGACGCCCCTAACTTAGCGGCGCGATAAATCTAGTTCTTAAGTGTTAACTCCTCGATAGGAGTTAGTAATTATTAACTAACGTAACTTTCTTTTCTTAATTTTCGTTTTTAAAACCGATCTTATAAAGTCGAGTAGGGAATTTAATAGACTAGTACAGCTCGGCGAATTGACTTATGTTCACCGTTTACTAACGCATTTAATGCGTTAGTTACGTCTTCTTCGGTATACGAAGGTATAGAGAAGGAAGAGAAACAGAGAGCGAGAAAGCGGGGTTTATAAAGCTAACCTCGGTAAAGTGACCGACTTCCCCTACTAACCGACTTCCCCTATAGTAACGTTATAGATAAGTAGAGATATTATAGATAACTTAGAACTACTAACTAGTAAAAAGTTATTAAAAGTTAAAATATATATTAGTAATCTTACTAAGCTAGTAAAATCTACTATGAGACTTAATAAGGCTTTAAGTCCTAGTATTTAGCTCTTAAAATAAGTAAAATCTACTAAGCTATAATATCCAGAGTTAAATTTAATATTTATATATTAGTATTAATGTATTAGTATAAGATGTAGTATAAGAAGAATACTACTAAATTTCTAGCTTAATTAATATAGTTCTAGATAGATTATAAGCTTTCTTAAAAAGATATTTAACTTAGTTCAAGTTTGAAAACTTACTAGTTAAGCTATCTAGTAGACTATAATCAATATTTTAATCTACTCTTTAGTTAAAAAAAACTATTCTTTAATCTAAACTTAGTATTAGTAAAGTGAGTATAGCTTAAAATCTATTAAGACTTCTATAAATTAGCTTTATAGAGATCTTATCTATATGATATTAAGCTTAATCTTATATATCTAAATATAATATTATAGTAAGAGAAGTAGAATAGTAGAAGAAGTAGAATAACTTTAAAGAATTATAAGTTAGCTAATTACTAAATTCTACTTTTAAAAATTTAATAGTAGTAACTTATTAGTATAAAGTATCTATAAATCTGATATTAGCTGATATTAATTAGTGTTGATTAAGATATATTAATTAGAAGAAAAGTAATAATAATCTCAGATATTAGACTTATAAATAACTTTAGATTATTCTTTATAAACTAATAAAGAACTTAGCTTATTTTTACTTAATTCATTGATACTAATACTAGCTAGCTAGTATAGTTTAATCAGAATATTAATATCTATTTTTCCTAATTAATAAACTAAATTTCTTTATATGTTTATTAAAATAGTCTAAATATACTTAAGAATAGATTTTAAGAATATTATTTCTAGTTTTTATATTAATTTATACTTGTTTTAATAAAACTTAATTAACTAATCTAATAAACATATTACTTAGTTTATAGCTTAGTAAGTATACTTAAAGAGAATTAGCTAAATAAGCTAATTATTAATAAAGTTATAACTTAAAGTCTAAGATTTAGAAAGTAAAGTGTTTTTAAGACCTTAATTTAGATAGCTTATAGCTAAATTAGTATTAGTATAGTTAAACTCTAATCTAGTAGATTTCTTAGTAGTATGTTTAGCTTACTGAATATTGATTTTTAGCTTCATCCTACTAATAGTTTCTAAGTAATACCTAAAAGATATAAGTCTATCTCTATATAATACTCTAATATATCTACTAGAGATCAGCTAAGTTAGATAGTTAGATAGTTACTAAATAAATAAGTTCTGTATTTCTTAATATAGAAACTAAAAATACTAGATTCAAGATTAATCTTAATATAATATTATAGTGTAAAGAAAAGATATCTATAATAATTCTATAGATTATAGCTTAAAACTAATTTTAGTTAAAAAATATCAGTAGGATTAATATTAAAAGCTAGTAGACTTAAAGTATAATCCAGATTCTATTAGTATAATATTAGTACTCTAGTTACACTTATACTAATTAAACTAGAAGCTATCTAAAGTGTAATACTTATTATAAGTCTATTCTACCTAGCTAACTTCTATTATTACTATAGACTCTTATATTATAAAGGTTTAATAATCCTAACTCTAATCCTAAGGTAAAATTATAGCTAAACTAATCTAATTAAGTGCTATACAATAGACAGACTTATTATAAACATAACTAAAGTAATAGATGCTAGATATGTTAACTTAGAAGCTAGGCTATAATTTTGTAAAAGGAATTGTATAGGTTCATAAAGGATCTGATTAAAGTGTAGAGTTAGCTAGGCGGAACAGGCTTATGACAAGCGTTATATAGTCTCGAATTTACTAGATTTCTAAATCCAATACTTAGAGCTATGACTCAGTTATCAGCAAATCAACTAAGCTTATTTTTCTAAAGTTATTTACTAGCTGAGAATCTGGAAGATAGTTGATTTAATCCAGTCTATCAGAGTCTGAGAATGCTATGTTGGTAGTTCCATCACCTAGTATCGGCCTCAGAACGCAAAAACAAAGCACGGCCAGGATGGACTTTGGCTTGGAGAACGATTTTACTTTTGGCACTGCAGATTCTCTGTTATGGGACAAGTCAATTGCGAATTTTCAGAACATGCCTGAACTCAGTCAGGAGGTTTTGTTCAAAGAAGCGTGCAAAACTTTGGCTGAAGTGAATGCTCAAATCTGTTGACAAAGCATACGGTGGTTTCATCGACTTCATCGGATTGATGTTATCGTTGTACTAAGAACATACAATCAAAATCCACGAGATAAATCTTAGCAGCTCAATCGATCAAACTAACTTTCAGTAAGCGGTGGTGTCAGCAGCTTCTTGGTATGAGATTGACATGCCAGTCACAACAAAAAATCACTTTCTAAATCATATAGCTGCTATTACCCCCTAATAGACCTGCAAAGGGCGTTGGCATACAGCTTCTCTCACAATATCTGAAATGGCAAACGTCCTCCCGACGGATTTGTGAGCGGACTGAGTTGACACATGTGAAGTGATCGTCACTTGACAGCAGGGCTGATGCAAGGTTTCATTGATCATGACGTCTCGAAGAGCTCCGAGCTCTCCCCATCCCAATATCGACGTACTGCATTAGATTGCATATAGCATCGATCGTCATATACAAATATTCCTTCTACTCCCTCATCCCTCGACTCTCATTCACAATGCAAACAACCCGCCAAATCACCACTCGTCTCCTCACACAAGCAACGCGAACTCCAAAAGCAGCGCCCCAAACCTTGAGATTGCTAACCACAACGCCCGTCCGCAAAGGAAAAGACTCCAAGATGTCTACATCGCCGCCCAAGCATGAGATGGTCTATTTCCCCCAGCTCACCTCCGAAGTGAGAGCTTTCGGGCAGTTCAGAAAAGTCCTGCACACCGGCTTGTTCAGCCAGCTCGTTTCGATGGAGATTCCTGTTGGAGGCGACATTGGTGATGAAGTTCACACCGTCGATCAAGTGCTTATCTTCACGAGTGGTGAAGGAAGAGCGACTGTTGCGGGCAAGGATCAGGTAAGATCAATGTTATCCTGGGAGATACAATACATCATCAGTCGTTGACAATTGCATGTCACAGGATGTCAAAGCTTCCGACGTCGTCGTCGTCCCGGCCGGCACGCAGCACCAGTTCATCAACACATCTAAGACCCAACCCCTGGAGCTCGTCACTGTGTACAGCCCAGCAGAGCATGACAGTCGAACTGTTCACAAGACGAAGGAAGAGGGCGATGAAGAGGAAGAGAGTGGCAAGGATGAGGCTCCAGAGTGGAGTCAAAAAAGCAAAGAACACAACGAAAAGCATGGTCTGGTCAAGGAAAGTGGTGGGCCTTATGAGAATGATGACGATGGAAGGCATCAGAAGCCTTGATTGCATTAGAATGCAACAAGGTGAAATCTGTATGTCAGATGTAAGTGTAAGACGATCGTCACGATCACAATGGTTGAAAGTCAAGATGTGGAAATGGTGAAGGACGTCAGAATGGTTGTGAAACTGTCAATTGAATACTATCTAAGCAACCGCAAAAGTCAAGCTAGCCAGCGCCCTTTCTCCGTGAGGATAATCTGGTCACGACTCCGGTCGTAGTTCGACCGCAATGTTGGTACAGGTTGTGGTGTAGGACTGCCGGCGTCTCCCGCAGAAGGCAGGAATCGCGACACGACGTGGTGAAGAAGCCCGCCTCTCGTGAAAGAGGTCTTGAAAGAAAAGGGTGACTGTGGGTAAGGACTGTGAAGGGAGGAGCCTGCTGAGGTCCCTCATGTCAAGGGACAGCAAGTCGCCATCCAGCAAGTTGTGACTCAAACGTAGTACAGAGTGTCGCGAACATCCTTGTGGACTTCCGGGAGGTAGACTGGAGCCGTCTGGCCCCCACTCGTGTTCACCCAATCGTTAGTCACGAGGTGACGGTGGGCGCGATCCAAGGCCAGCTGCGCAAGGTATGTCGGGATGGGCCACTTGGTGTCGTAAAGCTCGAGGTGGTCATCCTTCCAAACGTGGGCAAGGGTTTCAATGCGTTTGGCCGTGGCATCGTCGGTCATCGGTTGTGATGCCTGTCGCTCCGCGAATTTAGGTTGCGCGATAGGCGGCGGTGCCAAAGTTGGTGAGCCAAGCTCTTGCATGGTCAATGGTACGATGCCACTTACTTTGCGTGTGCGCGACGATTGTTGGGGCGTCAAGGACTGAGCGGGACGCGTGCTCAATGTTGGGGCATGAGGGTGGAGGGTCACCTTGATGCCGGTGGAACCATCAGGGGCTTGCTGCTCGTGGAACACTCGAAAACAAGACTTGCTTTTGTCCTCACCAACGTTGGATTGGAAAATCAGCAAGTCTCTGTGCTTGTTGTTTTCCGATGCATCGTTGCGATCGTTGAGACGAATTTTCAAAAGCTTGTCTTCGCTCAGCGTGGCGTAAGTGAAGGCCTTCCCAGCCACGTCGCAACAGTCGGCAATGTCATTTTTCTCTTTGCGGAGGCGGGAATCTTGCAACTTGACGGAATCATCGACAAGATGGCCAGAGCGGAGGACGGTGAGCGCGTGCGGCGAATTCTTGATGCAAGAGAAGAATGTTCGGAAAAGTTGAGTCACATCTTGCTTCTCGTACTCTGATTTGTTGCACAGTTTCACATCTGTGTAGTAGTCTTCAGAAGATCCCAAGGCGCGGGACACAAGAGCAACGAGAACCAGTTCTGGATTGCCGGGACCCTGGCTTCCATCTTCGAGCACACATGGTGTTTGGACATTGAATGACTTCGCGTGGATGCCAACAACGAGGTGGTGGCTACCTGTCTGGGTTGCACGTTTCGGCAGCATGGGCGGATTGCGTAAGCGAAGTTTGCGGCAGATGGACCCAACAATCATCGCAGCGGCTTGTGAGGGCTTGTTGTGGGACTTCGCTCCGAAAGTACCACTGTTCACGAAGATGGATTGCACGCCGACTTCGACGTCACACGCTTTCTTGATGATGTCGTACATAGCCGCATGCGCCTCCTCTGACTGCAAGCAAACGATCAAGAGTGTTCCGCGGTTAGTCGGCCGATCAGTAGCCACGAATTTGCTTATTTGCTGTGTCCACAGGTCTTTGATGTTGGGAGTGGCCTCATATTGTAGAGACAGAGGTTGAACATCTTTGTCGGGGATTGAGAGCGTCGGTGTTTTCGAAACTCTGCGCATCTGCTTCTTGAGCGCCTCACGGACGGGATTCCAGCTCGAAGACTTGACACCCTCAGTCCCAGCTTCGAGGAACAAGACTCGTGGTAGGACACCATCGAGCTTGTCTGAAACCACCTGGAGGTTGTCGATCTTCTGCCTGCTGTGGGGCCGCGTCATCAAGTGTCCACGCACTTTCTGTGCTGAAGCATCTGCGACCAAAGGAGCGTCACGGCGCAAGGCTTCGATCGACCGTGAAATGCACGGCAGGTGCTCACCATGCAAATCATGGCCCGGCAACACATTGCAAAGTTCTGGGGGAAGGAGGACAGGACCCAAGGAGCTGCCCACATTGACACAAGGCAGGTCTGCAAGTGGGTAATCTCCTCGCTTCAATGTCCACGCGTGATGGCGCAGCCGAGATGGTGCAGACTTGGAGTTTCCATCCCACATTGCACTGATGACTCGTTCCTCGACCGTACTTCCGACCCGCACGCTGACATGCAGGCCCTTCAACATCCGGCCCAGATTCTTCAGTTCAGCTGAGCGGTCTTCGCTGCTCCATGTGCCGGTGGAATGTTTGATGAGAAGCTCAGCAAGCGTGTGCACCTCAGTGTTTGGTGTGACATAAATGTGTGGGTTCTCGGCGATGAGCAAGTTGGCCGCATCACCAAGATACAGAGACGGGGAGGTACCCGGGAGCAGTGTGAGACCGTCCGCGTCTTGGTTGTCTTGCGGAGTTGTGGAAGGAATTGCCGGAGCCTTGATGACACGAATGAGCTCGTTGAGGCGAGTCAAGGGAATTTTGACCAATGGGATTTTGTCATCGGCAGCCTGGACCACAAAGTCCTCGCCTTTGACAATGCTTAGGAGCAGGTCACTCACTTCCAGGTCCTGGCATCTCATGACCACAGGATGGCACCACACACTGACCAAACGCTCCTCCCCCGGATTAAGTGCTTGGGGGATCCTCGCAATAGCAATTTCAAGCTCTCGTTCCGGCATATTGCTGGTGATGATTTGGGTTCTGCACCACTGCCACTCGCCGTCGGGGAGCAGTGAGCGTTTGAAGGCAGAGGGCGTGGTTTCGAAAATGATGTCAGGGACGACAGATGCGCAGTCGAAGTCGACAAACTTAGCTGGGGGTTTGCCATTTCCATTGCAAGAGACGGCCAAGACGAATTGGGGATTGCTCCCATCACGCTCGAGCGACTGTTGGTCTTTCGGATCCGCGAAGAACGAAAATTTGTCAATGGTGCTCACCACGCGTTCGGGCTTGCCGATGTGCTTGAGTATGGCCCGAGCAACGGCTTTGCCTTCACCTGAAGGGGTTTCTGAGTCATCTCCAACGACGGCCCGGCAGTGCAGGACATGCTCCAGCTTGAAGTCATCAGATTTGAGCGCGCGAAGATTGGTCTGCAGGGCGACCGGCTTGGGGTTAATCGAGACGAAGGGATCGTTCGACATGATGGGCGTGTTTCGATTGCGTGGGGACAGGGTGTGGGAATGGGTATTGCGTGATCAGGTGGGTGGAGAGGAGGAAGGTGGAAATGGGGAAAACAAGAGCAACTTCTGATCTAGATGCTGGTATAGAGAGAGAAGAAAAATAATGGCAGCGTGCTCCGTTGCTGACTTTATAGTATCCACGCATGGCAGAAGCTGTTTGCTGTCGTAGGAGGGGTGAAGAAAGCACAAAGTTGGCAGTGCTGGAAGGAAGAAAGCAGTGATTGCTCGGTCTGGATTTTTTCTTGAAGGAAAAGTTTTTCGCAATTGCATCCGAGAGATGGACAAGGACTGTGGTTTTGATGATCGACTTGTTGGTCGCGAGAGGCGAAACTAGACAGGGACTGTGGTGGTAATGTCTTGCTTGTCGATTGCAAACCGCTGCCAGACAAGAGCTGCGGTTTTGAGGACCAACTTTCGGTTGCAAGAGATGAAAGTAGACAGACACTGCGGTTGTGGTAGCCTGATTGTCGATTGTGAACCACAGCTAGACAAGGGCAGCTGCTGTCTTGAGATCAAGCACCAATAAACAATTACCTGCAGGCTAGCTCTCACATTCATGCTCAAGCGTAGTAGTCCAGCAATCTAAGCCAGTCCGAGTATTGATCGTTTGAGGTTTGTGATGAGTGCCGACGTCGGCGACGTAGCCGAGAAGCAAGGGCCGCTGTTTTTCCAACAGTATTGTCAAAGGCTGTTCCAGTAGATCTTGATGAGATTTGCCATGCCCCAGAAGAGGGTTGTTTGAATGCTGATTAATACAAGGTGAATGTGATCTATTTCCTTCCACGTCCTTTCGCGTTCAGACTCTTCAATGGGTCTGCACCCTTGCCCGCCATGATTCTGCCCTTGCCTCTCTTTTTGTTGAATTCTCTCGCCTTGCGAATCCTGTTCGCACTGTCTTTCCTGATACCCACGTGGCCGACATCCTTCTTGATCGCAGCCGTTCCTCCGCTTGGTAGCAAGTAATCCGGCACGTGCTTCAGGTGAGGTTGTTGACGTACAGCGTGGCTCTCGGTGTCGTGTCGTAGATGGCGCAAGTCCTCGGGGTGTTCTTCGAAATGGCGTTGAAGTTTGGTCGAGTTGATGAGTTCCTGTCGCAGTTCCTTGGTTCGGGCTTCGCGGACGGCGATACGGGTTACGGCACGGATGGCATCGGTGATACGGTAGCGGAAGCCCTCGAGTTTTGAAGTGTCGAACTGCCATTCCTCAATCTGTGCGCCAAACTTGGTTTGTCTTGCCTTGATGCGCTCAAGAACCTTCTCGTCGTGTTCGCATTGTGGGATCGAAGTTGACTTGTGCTTCTTGTAGAGGTCCTTCGGCACATAGAATGACAAGGCCATACCCTTTTGACCTGCACGTGCTGTACGACCTGTGCGGTGAGTGTATGATTTGGCGGATTGAGGCAGGTCGAAGTTGAGTACGCAAGAGACATGTCGGAAGTCGATACCGCGAGCGACACCGAATTCGCGGTCTCCACGGGCTTGCTTCTGCTTTTTGCTGGGTGGTTGCTTCGATGTGGTCTCCTTTTTGCTGTCTTCGTCCTCGCCTTGGTCGCTGCCTGCTTTTTCATCCTTCTCGTCCTCTGCCATCTCCTCAACTTTCTTGCTCTTGCGTTTCTTTTCCTGGCCTCCAACAACCTCATGCTCGTCTGCTGCGATGATGATATCGTATACGCCGCTGTTGAACTCGTCAACTGTGTGTAATCTGCTGTTGACTGGTAGCTCCGAGTTCAGCACACAGCTCCTGATGCCGAATTGTTCCAGGAAGAGCTTGAGTCGGTAGCAGCGGTCGATGTCCGCAACGAATACGATGACCTTGCCCTTGATGAGCTGCAGCTTGAAGATGGCGTAAGTGAGTAGGAACTTGTCTTGCTCGGCGCTCTTTACAATGTACTGCGACAGCTGTTGCTTCTCCGTGGCCTCTTGCTCGGTAAGGTCGAGGATTTCGGGTGCGCCAGATTTGCAGAAGAGAGAAGTCAGAGAATCTACCTCGGTCCGGAGTGTGGCTGACATGAGAATAGTCTGGATGCCATTCGGGAGAGCGACGGCAATGCTCTGGAGATCCTCTTCGTATCCGTAGCTGAGCACCAAATCCGCCTCGTCGATCACGATGTGCAAAAGGTCGCTCGCCTTGAGCGCATCACTGCTGATCCATTGGCTTGCTCTGCTGGGCGTAGCAATCACGATATCGGGTTGTTCCAGAAGCCTTGCACGAGTGACTGCGGTATCCTCCTTCCGGGTGAGGTTCTCTGCGCGAACTTCTTGCGCGCAGAAGGTTATGAAGGTTTTGATGGTCGAAGTGACCTGGGATGCCAGCTCTTTCGTGGGTACCAGAATCAGCGCGGAAACGGCCTTGGCTGGCCTTGTCGTAGACGCCTTTCGTCGCAGGATCGAGTGGATGATGGGGAAGAGGTAGGCGAGGGTCTTGCCAGAGCCGGTCTTGGATCGAGCTGGAGATTGTTAGTACTTGAAGATGTTTGTTGCGAGAAGTCGCCAAACGTACCCAGAATATCCTTTCCACTCAGCGCAAGAGGAACAGCTTCTGCCTGAACCGCGGTAGGCTCTGTGAACTTTTCTCTTGTAATGGCCTGAAGAAGGCGGGCATCCAGGTTCAAGCTGGCGAAGGTCGCCTTCGAGGCTGTCGCAGTCTGCTCCTCGCCTCCTTCGGCCATAACGACCTCGGGAACATCCTCTGAGTTCAGTTTGCGCTTCATGGTGTGTTTTGCTTGGGATATATGAGGGTAAGAGAGGATTGGGCGAGTTTCTTGTCGGCATAGACAAGACTTGAACTTTCGCGCAGGCTTCTGAACAAATTCTGCCGGGCGGTGAAATTAGACTTCTCGGAAAAGCCGTGAGGCCGCCCTCGCTCCACTCAATATATCACTTCACACACTTCACACTTTACCATCTACCATCTACCTACTTCTCGCCACTCACAACCAAATTGTCAAGAAGTCTTTCGCATGAAGCGCCCACGACTACACGTGAACACGGAGAACCGATTGATGTGGCGAGAAAAGAAAGATTCATGATTCTTTACGGACAGCTAAACTGAAACAGACTCGCCACCACAAGGTAAAGACGGGATGGCTATCAAGCCCTCCAAATCGCCGGAGCATCAACATCAACATGGATATGCTCATTTCCCGGATACAAGATAAGAAAATGTCGAACATGGCCGTCATGTCTCACAGAAAATAGACCTCGCCCATCGAGGTGTCAATTGCACACACCGTCGACGGACACGTATTTGCAACCAGCACTCGAGAACGGGAGAATACTGGAATGCCGGGCACCACAGCTTCCTGGATCGACATGTTAGCATTCTTGTTGCCCTCGTCGCCATCCAAGAGTCTTACCTTCTGTTCCCAAGGGACGTAATCGACACCAATCCTGGCTTACTCTTCGGCGCTACCACTGTCCTCTTCCGCGGCGTTTCCTTCAGATTCGTCCTCGTCCTCATCCTCGTTGGCGTCATCCGCCTCCCCCTCCTCGCTCTCATCTTCGTCCTCGTCCTCGTCCTCTTCTTCCACTTCCTCGTCCTCGTCCTCGTCGTCATTTTCTTCGTCTTCATCATCAACCTCCTCTTCCCCTTCCCTTTCATCTTGACTTTCCCCATCACTCCGTCCGGTCGCTGCAGCTCCGGCTACAGCAGCAGTCACAAGCGCGCCACCCCCAAACATCGTACCGCTAGGGCCGGTTTGCCGGTTGGTCCAGGTTTGTTCACGATCCGAACTCGGCCCAGCAACGACCGCTGGTTGCGGGTTGAAGACGTTGCTGAACTGCATTTTCAAGGCCGCAAGAGAATTCTTGTTGACCATCCCACAGTTCCTGGTCATGACGTTGTGTTGGACCAGGGTCACCCCAGCAAAGTTGATGCGCGACATTGGATCGAGTTTTTCGGATGGGTCGTCCCAATTGACACGGATCGGAATTGACCTCATTGGGGCTTCTCCGGGTCCAGGAGCCTCTCCAGAGCTCGGGCTTGGGGCGACTTCGCCGGTGTAGATGATGGCATGGTCGGCTTTCTCGACCTGCTCCTTTGCAACTCCTCGTCCGCCGTACGTGGTGATCGGAAGCGCATGGCAACACCGAGTTCCTTCCCTGATGACCACGAACCTTCGGGCCTTGGAGTAAACGCGCTGTCCAAGTTGATTCATCACCTCGAACTTCGTCATTCTTGTCACGGAGGTGCCACCAGTCGGTTCGGCCCAGAGCACAAGGAACGTCCTACCCACCACGAAGAAACTTGCTGAATGCATCTTGTAGCCGGGGAACTTGATTTCACCGCGTGGATCTTTGGCCTGTCCTCCAGGGTGTTGGGATGCGGCCTGTCCTGGAGCAACACCGAGTGTGGCCACACTCTTGCGTGGGCCGAACGTATGCTTGAGTAATTGGCCGTTCCGTTGGAATCGGGTCGTTTGGAAATCATTTCCCTGGGTCTTGGGTGCGAGGCTATAGTTGCTTAAGCCCTGGGTCACTCCTTGAATGTTCATGTTGCTCGATTGGCCAGCATCACTCGGAAAGGTACGCGGTTGACTCGAATGGCCTTGCGGGATCTGTCCAGTTCGCATTTGGTTGGCTTGCGACCCGCCGACCGGAGGCCATACGCCAGATCCGGGCTGTGACACGTATCCGCTATTAGACTGGAAAGGTTCCCAAATGGCATGCGACAGTGAATCGGCGGATATGTGCGACGGACGAGGCTGCGGCTGCGCGTTCGGACGCAAGATCTGATCGGTGCTCCGTTTGTAAACAAACTGACCTAAGTCTGGTCTGAACTTCCATTGTGGCGAAGCTGGAGGAACGTACTGATTCGCCATGTTCGTGAGAGTATCGCTAACAACTTGAGAATGATCTGATCTTCAGCGACGTTAGGACCATTTAACAGGCATGCGGCTCTGCGGCCGAATGGCAAGACGACCGTAACATTTCGAGAACATGGACTGACATGTGAACGAGATAGTCACGACGGACTATCCACCGTGCAGCATGTTCCCCGCCAGCGCATGGGAGCCAATGCATGTACTGTGCATGCATACATGCACATGCACAATAACCGAAGAGTTGACAAAAGTCGTGTGTGTCATTTAAATGGTGGCGTGAGGGCCCAGCGGGCTGGAATTACCCATGCACCTAGCGATAAACAAGTCCCAGCTGAGGTGAGGCCTTGTGATTGTCTCGCGCCTCGCAATCTCCGTCACTCCGTGAACCGTTACACCTCCTTGGTCGGCTGCCCAAGTCTACGTGGGCCTATCCGAGCTGTGACTCCATCGACTACACTCCTTTCCACGGCATCGCTTCTGTGATAATGACCAGTGTCTGGCTACTAGATACCCTGGAAACTACCGACCACCTACTATGCAGAGCACTGAGAGACAGAATCAAGGACCGATCCCGGATACCGAGTCGACGCCACGGCAGCCAGGGATAGGGGACCCTCAATATGGCGGCTGGTCTTCCAGGTCTTGGAGCTTCGGATCCGACAGATCGAAGACTGTAGATTCACAAGCGAATGTTTACGCCGAATCTGGGCATCGAGATCATGAGTCCGAGGTAAAGTTGATCCCAACATGCCGCGCAGACGTCGCTAAGAGATAGCTTAGCCCATACCGCTTGAGCGACGCATACTTGATACCAGCATCGAGTCTCCACGTCGCTGTACCCTAGCCCACATTGCTGATGTCAACGAACGTCGCTATGGTCGTTTCAAAGCAGCTCAATTTGAGATATCAGCACAACGAATGGAACTTCGTCATCAGCTGGACAATTTCCAATACATCCTGGATCGTTTGCAAAAATCCGTCGGAGCTCTCAATTCTGGCGCCACGAATGCAAAGCCGGAACTTACACCGAAAAAGTCAAAACTGCGGCTCAAACGACTGGAGGGTCGACTTCGCAGTGATGCCGAAGAACTCACGAGACACATCCAATCAACTGTGCTACTCATGATACGACTGGATGAAGGCGAAAGACACGCCGAGGAAGTGGGTAATGCCCTCAGAAATTCGCTTCAGGCAATGTCAACTGCTTTACGGCGAAACGGGTTCAATCAGGACGAGGACCTCATGCACACGAGCGTATCACTGATCTCCACTCCATCGCCCCGCTCGGAAGAATCCGATGGTGGAAGATCTCCGATGGCGGACGAGCTTGCAAACTTCTGTGATGCCGTCGGCAACTTCAAGATCATGCGCGAGAGGATCGACGAGCTGCATCTCGAAAAGCACGAACAAGAGGAGAGGAGAGATTTCTTGGGTGACCAAGAACTCAAGCTCGAGAAAGGGAGCGAGAAGTTCTTGCTTAGGTGGCATCAAAGCTTAGCAACCGCAAAGAAGGACTTACAGCAAGCGGAAGAAGCTGTCAAGCATGCACGTAAGTTATGCGAGGCTGCAGAAGTTTCGATACCGTCCTGGGCCGAACCGGATCAAGCGTTCGATGAAGGTTACCAGGAGAACACCGAGCCAGTGCAATATGCGACGCTCAGCCGGCCCACAAGTATTATGCTTCAGCATTCGAGCGGAAACGTGGTGGGGTCTTCGACGAACTCGTCAGGAGTTGTCATGGCAGCTGCATCGTCTCAGATGCCGAACTCGCTCAAGACATTTGACTTGCTCAAAAATCCGACCGCGCCCGATGACAAAGTCGCCAGGTGGATCGAAGACGTTCAGCTTGATGTGCCTGACCCACCTTCGGGGCTCTTTTCAGCACCAGCTTGTGAGGACGATGCAAGAATACTCCATAACCACCAGTTCGAACACCGCAGCGCTGAACAGATCCGCCGCAGTCGTTCGCTGAGCTCGCTACCTTCCGTGACTCGCCCACGACTGAACCTCAAATCGCCAGCGTCTTGTCCCTCTATCACAGACACTGCCCGAAACTCTGGACAAACGCTCAAGGAAATAGAACCTGAGCTGACACCTCTTGTGGCGCCAACACCTGTTTTGGTTCCTAACGTGCCTCAAAATGACGATGACATAACGGAATTCCCACCTTCCAGCGAGTCACCGCAAGATCGGTAAGCCTGGTAATTTCTTCTATCTATGCGAACCATCCAACTTCCGTTTTATGTCAGGCATGGGGGAATTGAGCAGACGCTGAGAATTCAGATTCTTCAGCCTGGCGCTGAAGGTCAATGTTTTTAGGCGCTGATCATCGATGGTTGACAAATTTCATTGGTTGCCGGGATGTCTCAGTTGGTTGCGTGTCAAGGCAGCAGTCAGACTTTCCAGCTGGTCACAGCATGCCCCGGTGATGTTGTTGCCTGCAGGTTCGCGTCCAAAATGCGTGCCCGTGACGCATGACTGACCTGTTCTGTTTTCCGAGTGTCCTGAAACGGCCGAATTTGAGAATACAATTTGTTGGTGAGACGTTGTTGCAGTCATCTTCGCTAACGTCAGAGTCATCTATTCGTGTGACAACTGGCAAGCTGGTAGCGAACGAGCTCTTTCTATCTATGGCCACATCTTACAATCGATATTATCGCCCGTCAAGACAACGGGCTTCCATACCGACGTGTCTGCCAAGTTTCCTGACCTGACCGCTTCCATGAAGTGCGGTGGTGGAGTGCAGCGCCGGGAAGCTGCAAGCCCGCCGCCGGCAGCTCGAAGCCGCCTATGAGCGGTGTACACACTCACGCAGATGCCCAAGCCTACCCGAAGTGACACATCTGAGAGTCATGGACTGGTTGTCCAATACAAAACACTCTGATTTGATAGCTACGTAGCGATAAAATAAGAGACAAGGACAGAAAGGCAAGTGGCCGTGATTCATCGTTCATAATATCTGCGGCCTCGTGTTCGGTAATCTCGTTCAGTTTCGTAACAATCGATCCATTCTTGATGAATCAAGTCCTTTGAGGAAATGTGGGAATGAACCACATGATGTGCAAAGCAAGCGATCCTGCTCGGTACAAGCGGGACTGCTCGTTTCGTCAATATATTCGAGGTTTGAGATTGCTGAACGTGAAGGAAAAGAGCAATCGGCGGACTGTGGGAAATTCTGTCGGTGTGGCCGTGAAAGGTCGTAAGAGACGCGTGGCTTGGGGTTGATGTTCTGTGGTCTCTGAAGGTTGTGTTCGTAATGGTAGTCGGTGGCAGTCAGTATCGTCTTCTTCGTCATCGTCGTTACTTTCATCATCATCATCAATATCTTGTGCTCATTCTGCTTCAGGTTCCTCTCCGGATGATGCTGAGGAGGATGCTTCATCGCTCTCTTCTTCCTGCTCATCTTCCTGCTCGGCCTCATCTTCGTCGTCATCATCATCTTCATCTTCGTCCGCTGCCTCATCCTCGCCTTCAGAACCAGCACCTTCGCCCACCGCGTCGTTTTCGCCTACCACTCCAACACCGTTCGTGGACAGACGACGCACATGACTGACAGCCTGAAGATACATCATGCCTGCCTGGATAAGATCCACGACATGGTTTGCGAGATTTTCGGATGCATTCACTTGCACGGCTTGCAGCTCAGTCCTTGCGCTGTCTCTGGCCACCGAGATGATAGCAATGCGAGGGTCCGCGCTTGGGCCTTTCGTTCGGTTCACCATAGCCGCCACAGCTGCCACCATGTTTGGGGTAAAGCCCAAGGCCCGTAGGTTCGCTTGGTTGGTCTCGTGAATTGCACGCTGAATCGGTGTGATAGCTCTGCCGATTATGACCTCTGTCCATTGCCTGACAAGATGGTGCATGAACGAGGCATTGACCATGCCATAAGGCTTGACCTTGACGTTGTGTTCGATGTTGTAAGTTTTGGCGTAGTTGACTCGCGAAGCTGGATGAAGGATATCGTGTTTGTTGAAAGGATCAATGCGAATGGCTGTCGTCAACATCGTACCCTCATTCTTGAGAGGTGGAGGTGCCGTGGAGCCGGTGTACATGATTCCATGTTCGGCGGCGTTCTTCTTGGCAGCGCCTTTTCCGCTGTGAGTCGTGATCGCCCTAGAGGTGTCAGACGGGACATTCGAAGTAAGTAACGGGGGAGTCTTACAGCGCACTGCACGAGTCCAACTGCTCTTTGACAACGACAAAGCGTCGCACCTTGCTGATGACCAATTCGCCGAAGGCGACAGGAAAAGCGTCTCTGTTGGACGTGAAGGCCGTCGATTGGGCTTTCCTTGCCTCCGGTTTACTCCCGAAATTTTCGGTGTGCACCATCAAGAAGACCTGCAACGAATGTTAATGGTCGCAAGCCTTGACAAACCCTCGAAGAAACTTACCTTTCCCAGCCGGAAGAACTTTCTCGGTCTGTCGCGTACTTTGTATTCTGTAAGATGATTCGGATTAGTGATTCATCATTCAGCAACACCGGATTGCCGCCTGTGAAAGTCACTGACCTGCGTCCAGTATCTGTTTTCTTTGTGAGACCGTGAGTTGAGACGAGCCCGAAGGAACTTGACCAGGCGGCGGGCCACCGGCTGGAGGTTTGTATCCTCCACCCTGTCCTGAACCTCCACCCTGTCCCGAACCAGAAGGCGGGCCACCAGCTGGAGGTTGGTAGCCTCCGCCCTGTCCTGAACCAGAAGGTGGCGAGTTCACTGGAGGTATGTATCCACTACCTCGTCCAGCACCTGCCGGTGGAGAATTTGCTGGAGGTACATACCCGCCACCGCGTCCAGAGCCAGTTCGTGAAGCATTCGACGGCGGGGAAAATCCAGCACCTGTTGGCGGAGCACCACTCAGAAATCGTCCAGCACCAAATGATTGAGAACTCGGCGAGAAGCCAGCAAGCTGTGGGCTATTCGCGAAGTTTGGAACTGCGACGGGACCCCCATCGGACTGATAGGCAGACCCGGAACGTATTGGAATCGGTTGCGAGCCACCTGGTGCCACGCGATAGTTCGAGGCCGATGAGACATTGGGCGTTTGAAATTGCTGCCCAGGCCCAGAGGGGCTCACGTTGGGTAAACCCCTCGGTGTCGAGTCGTGATAGACGCGTTCGCTACGGATGTTCATGTAGAACCATTCACGTATTGCGATATCGAACTGCCACACGTGTTTGGTATCCGGAGGTTGCGGCTTGAAACTCATTTTCGAGCACCGGCATACGTATGCGCAATTCGGAAGCACGTGGGTCGGTCTCAGGACATGTAGGCAGCGGGGATCCGTTGGTGAACCATTATCTTATAGTAGTGCCAGCGTTGCGTACAGGTAAGCTCGGATCTGAATGTATCGTGTACATACTCACCTGTGGCAATTCTGTGGCAAGGCTTGCATGTCGTCAAGTTCGGACCTCTACGCGAGAGATCTATACGACTTGCGACTTGCGACTTGGGTACCAGTGGGCTGGCAGATGGTCATGCGCACGGTATTGTCTCGAGGGCTGCGTTTGAACACCGGCGTGGACGCGTGGTGATTGGCAATTCTAAGCGGGTGGCGTGTTTACACGGCATGCCACAGCGGCCAGCAAGCTCATAGACAGCACACCCGATAACAGTGACCCCTTTTCAACGATGCGGTGACCCGTCTGCGACTCTGTGTTCTGTTCCAGCCAGTTTTACGAGAAGACGAGGAATCATTCTGCTTGAACGGTGAAGATGAACACAGCCCGTCCTTTTGAAACAGCTGGCCCATGTACACACCGCGCTCATGGAGATCGACGTGCCAAACAAACGTCAAGACATCGGCAATTCCCATGAAGAGAGCATTGCACCGCACTCGCAGGCAGATACTCTTTCCATCAAACGCTTGCCGCTCCGGTCTCGTCAGCGGTCCTGGGAGAATCTTCCACGAGTCGTCAAGGATATACCCTCAGTCGATGGATCGTCCGTCAAGCATCTTGACACGCAACTAGAAGAGATGGAGCAGTCTCGTGCGCATGAGTTGATCGTGAGTGCCGAGCTCGAGGAGAGCAAGAAACACTGGCAGCAGCTTCGCAAAGCATACAAAAAATCTCGAATCCAGTACGAGAATGCGATCGATCCCTTTGGCATACAATCAGACGAGGTGTCCGCCACTCAAACCATTGCTGAGCTAAGAGACCGCTCCATCAACGACCGCTCTCTGCTGGAGTCATACGCCGCCGATGTCAGAAGGATCCAGCGAAAACTACAAGCGGCACAAAGCTCTCGAAGCTCCAGCGAGCTCACATTCATGCAGTCTGCGCGGCAGTGGACAAGAGCTCCAGTCATCAATGCACTCGCCGAGGCTGCTGCTCCGCTCGACGGCACACAGACGCTACCTCGTACCATTGTACCTTCAAGTCCATCTCCGCCAGAGGTGAATTTCTTGTTGGAGCGATACCACTCCAAGTCAGCTGCTGTGAACTCGCTGGGAGAGCGTTTGGCTGACCACAATTACGAGTATTGGAATGAGGTTGCACGGCGGGAACTTCTTCGCGACCACGAAGAAGCCCTTAGCGTCGGGGACGATGAGTTCGAAGAGACCTCGGAGCAGGAGAAAAATGATATTTTACAAGAGTTGAGCCGAACGATGGAGGAAGCAGACCGACTCAAGGCCGATTGCATCTCAGCAGGTGCGACCGTCCGGGACTTGGAGCCGATTGGCTCGGCATTCACTTATTCTCACAACTTGACCAACATTGGATATGGAGACAGCTTGCAAGCTGCTCTTGACAGAGTGCCCACTGAAGCTTTCAAAGATGTCGAGATTGTTCGTGCTGATGTGTCCGAGAGCGGGAGTGCTCAATCAGAGCCTGGGAAAGCTAGTCAATGGGTCTCGAGCTGGGTGGACGATGTGTCTTTGGATCATGATGTGGAATCGTGGTCAACCTCGATCTTATGAATGGCACGGCAAATGCTCATAGTCCTTGATCAATACATCCCAGTCACTCGTCGACTCCAGAGCTTGAGTAGCAGCAGGTGCTTGTGTCCAAGAGATTTCGGGTCAGGAAGCGCATCCACCGAGCGCCGCGAGCGCTTCCACTGCCTGCCAAAACTGGAACGCTCTCGGTAGGGCAATATTAAGTTATCGAGCGCCCTGGTCTTGAGCTGGTAACCACTATCGCCGTTCCATGCACTTGCACTTGGCACATGCTTGCTGTTGGCTGTTTGAGCCACGGGGTCGAGATAGATGATGCGCGGCATGTAAGTTGCTGGCGTGAGCTTCCAAGTGTTTGCCGGTCGACTTGACACCGAGCGTTCGTCGTGCATGGTGCCGATTGACCCAAATCCCGACGCAGCGGTCCTCCCAGTTCATGGCGGCCAGTAACTTGACATCCTTCCAGCGTCTCCGTTGCCATGACATGACGGCTGGCACCACTTGCCAGACGGAAGGAGCCTCGGCACGTCCAGTTGGTGGGATTATGGCCATACGATAGATAGGAGGCAACCCTCAAGATGGATCATCTCAAGCTGACGGCCCGTACTACCGCCCTTCCATTGGCCGCCTCACTTGTCCCAAAGGGTGGCTTTTGATCGCGGCACGACAGAGCATCAGCTGTGAATCCTCCTACAATTTGACTGGAGTCCAAGACGGCAGACGGCAGGTCAAGTGATACCAGGGCACCAATATCGCAGCAAACAGCTCCCGTTCCAGACATGCTCTAGCAGCTCGCTTCCGGAGTTGCACGGCCTCTGTCAATTTGATGGGGTGCATGTGTGCCGCAGGTGCGTGGTGCATGGTGTAGATTCGCCAAAAGGAAGTGCCAGCACTTCTGACATGCATTACCGAGCCCTTCTCTACACCGGTCGCTTCATCTCGATCTCTGATTGGAGCAACAATCCCCAGGCGTGGGGTAGGTTCGGCACGATTCCGAAGCGCCGCAAGGCTGAAGGTAAAGGTTCAGATGTCTATTCTTCTGGATCCACTTGTCGCATAGCCTCAAGCGCCAGTCGGCAAAGACACAAGGTTATTTCAACATCAAGTGGCTTCGACGTCCGTCTCGTGTCACATTGAATTGGTGTTCAGCAGCCACTCAAGTCTTGACAGAACGAAGTAGATTCGTCGAAGGCAAGCTAATCGGGTCTCTTGATCGTCGGGACCAGCGAGGCAGTTTTTCGAATCAGCCTCGCCGATAAGAAACGTGTTGCACAGTCGCTGCTGTAAGCGCGCCGGTACTTGCAATCATTGTAGCGTGCGTGTGACCCTCACTACCGAGAGGAAACGGTAGAATTAGAGCACACCTTTGCTGACTGATTGGGGTTGTGCATGGCAGATCATAGTCTACAGATTCGCAACCATGGCTCGCCGTCGACGTCACATCATGCCATGGCGATTCAAATGTCGATGACCAGACTCATGCATTGCGGTAGACAGGCAGCCAAGCCACTTACGGTAAGGACCCGGCACGTCTTCTCCATGAGTCACTTTCCACCTCAGTCCATGCTAAAGCCTGTTGACCAGGCTATGTGGCGGTTTCAGCGACTCTCGTATGTCGAGCCGCCTTCTGTGCCAGTGAGAGAGTGATATCCGGATACGAGTATCTCACTGGATCATATTTCAGTAAGCGGTAGTATCAGCTGCTCTAGTACGTCATAAACACACCAGTGCCAGTGAGATCATCCGTTTAACGGACCTTCGTATGCACGGAGGCAGCCTTGCCTGCGTCACACCCCCAGCTCCTTCTCCCGCTCAAGCACCTCCGGCATGTTCACGCCACCAGCCCTCAGCTTCGACCAGTCCTCTTCGTACCCCCCTTCGACATGCGGCCATGGACCTACCGGCGTGATCATCTTCGGGTTGATGTCCACGTGAGCTTTGGTGTAGTTTTCTTTGATGTGTCGGAAGTTTGTCGTATCCTTGAACTCGGGATGGTTGTGATACAAATTCTTCAACCAATTGTTGAGCACAGGGTAATCGTGTCTGATGGTGCCCAGATTGCACTTGAAGTGCTGAACGTAGACGGTATCGAAACGGATAATGGTAGCAAAGGCGCGGATGTCGAGTTCCGTCATCTCATTGCCCAGGAGATAGGGGCCGCCAGTGGAAGCGGCTAGTTTTTCCAGCTTGTTGAGGGCGGCGAAAGATAAAGGCAGGTTCTTCTCGTAGACTTCTTGATCAGGTGCGAAGCCAGCTTTGTATACACCAGTGTTCAGGTCTGATTGCATCCATTTCTCGATCCGGTCAATGGCCGGACGGTGTTTTTCCGGGTACAGAGTCAAGTTGGCGAGTCTCTCCGGGAGGATGCTGTTAAACGCCGTCTGTAGGTCGCGAAGCAGCTCATGAGACTCGTTGTTGACAATCGTTTCCAGTTTCTTGTCCCACAGCACTGGAACGGTGTATTTGCCCTTGTAGTCAGGGTCGACCTTGAAGTAGAGCTCATGCAAGAACTTTGCGCCATAAAACGGCTCCTCTGTGGCATCCTCGTAAGGCGTGGTGCCATGGGTGTTGAATCGCCAACCCTCTGAGCCCTTGGGATAAGGTCGAACAACGCTGACACCAATGTCGGCGTACTCGTTCAATCGCTTCTGATGTAGAACTAGATTTGCTCTGTGTGCGAATGGGCAAAAGAGGCCAATATAGAGATGGTAGCGGCCCTTGTCCGGCGTGAAAGGTCCGTCGGCGGTGATTTTGCCATGGAAGGAGTCTTCCGGTCCGTTATGCCACGAGGCAGGAAGCTTTACTGTACTGTTCAGGCTCATAGTACGAGCGTTCGATGGTGAGCTCAAGGTTTTACTAAGCTGCGACAAGCGAGATTGCATCGGCCGGTATGCCGGGACGTCAAGGCAGCAGTGCGTATCCAAGATATCCCCAGATGGGTGCCTGTCGATCACAAGATCCTTGTGCTCGTGTGAAGCGGCTCTCGGTGTGACTCGAAGGCTTGGAATCGAGATGATCCAACGAGAGGCCGAGAAGATGTCAGGTTTGGTCACGGTATAGGTACTGAAGTGATGGAGGCTTGTGATGGAGTCAGTCGTTAGATTGACAAGGATGAGCCGAGGCAAGCGATGACGATGAGGAGTGCGTGTGCGTCAATTGGTGCGGGCCACATGCCTGCAAAGTGTATGGTTGGACGGGCGCAAACACACACCGCTAACTTACTTGTATGCAAGATGGACCGCTGCCGACCTCTCTTCACACTGACCCGTTCGCCGTCGCTCTCCACACCGTCCTGAGACCTGCCGCCGCACCCTTTAGAGCATAATGTCGCGCGCCGTGTCGCGTGTGTCGCGTCGCCCTGAACGCGACAACCGCTCGTCCTATGACGACGGCTACGACGATCGGTATACAGAACGCTTCGACGACAGATACGACGACAGGTACGGCGATCCATACGAGTATCGCCGCAGCGACCGTTTCGACGATGATCGCTATACCGAACGGCGTGACGACAGATACGACGATGGCTACTCTGAACCCGCCAGCCGTAAGAGGCGCAACCGCAATACCTCTCCATCCGCCTACTCAGATGACTCTTTCTACACTCGGCGCCGCTCATACCCGCCATCCTCTCGCGGCGGCGGCACCCGTACTTGCAAGCCGACCGCCCGCGACGACAAGGAGAAAGATTCCAAACTCGACAACCTGGGCAAAGCATCCTTCCTCGTTGGCATGATCACAGTCGTGGCTGGCGCTTTGCAGTTGTGGACCACTAAGAAAACCGTTGACAAAGAGAAAGAGGAAAGGAGACAGCGTCAGCGCGACTTCGACCGGAGAAAGCGCGAGCGCCGAAGAGAGGAACAGAGGGAGCTAGATAGGCGATCAAGGCAGCGAGAATGGGATGATCAGCTAGACGCCGAGACCGTGAGCGATATGCGAACGTTGACTTATCTACCTGAGAGGGAGAGGCAGAGAGAGCCCTCGGAGGCGCCAACGCGAGCACCCAGACTGGAGCCCGCGCCACAAGAAGAAGACAACGACGATGCGGCATCGAAAGCAAAATCCAGAATGTCAAGAGGCAGAGCACCGTCTCAAGCTCCGACTCGAGCTCCTTCAAGAGCTCCTTCAAGAGCACCATCGCGAGCGCCATCACGAGCTCCATCCAAAGCGCCATCCCGAGCACAGTCCAGAGCGCCACGAAGTGAAATGACGAGACGACGAAGTGATGAGAGTTTTGAGGACCGTAGGGAGCAGAGGAGATCATGATGTGGAAGACGACATGCGGCACGGTCTTTCAAGAACTGCTCAATTGAGCTGAACACGCCTCTCCACCTTGTATCGCATATCTTCGCGATGATTCACTCGAGAATCTTGGCTAAGGCTACTTTTTCTTCTGGTACGATATCCTCGCACCCGATTTCGGGAACCTGCTCAGTCAATTCGGCACATGAAACGTTCGGATATGCTCCTTTGTATTCTTGCGAGACTCGCAATGGGCGATCACTCTCAGCGGACATGAATACCACCTCCTGTCAGGCATCGTGCGCAGACCTGGTATTCACTGATTTTGTATGCATCATCAGCTCCCTTGTCTTTTGTTTCGATACTACGGTCGAGTGCCTTTTTGATTGGGTGCGGTCGTCCGGGTACTTCTCAACATCGCCGGATACTCCGGATCAAGCTCTGCCTTCATGACATTCTCGTACAGCAAGTTACACGGCATGGACTGTGCGCTTAGAACGCCATTTTAGTAATCAGCCTCACAAGTACAGGCTTACATGCATGATCTCGGTCCCGAATGTGACTTTTCACGCCTTGTTGAGTCTCGACCATGCTCCCTGCAGTATGTGCAGAGCGAAAACATGCAGCATCTCCCACTGCAGTCAGAAGATGGTCATGCAGAGCCCATAGTGGCTGGGGCTCACCGCTCGCCAGCTAGGACCGGCGGGAATCGCAATTAGTCAAGGTGATGGCGAGAAGGTGAGTGTGTCTGCTTGTCGCGAGTACTACTCATGAAAATATTTCCCGAGCGCCATGCCCAATGTCTTCTCGGATCTCCAACATTGACCCGATCGCAATCGTCGGTTTAGCCGGCTTCAGTGCCAATATCGCGAAGACGGCCCTCGAGACCGGCGAAACGCTATTCGAATTGGCCAAAGAAGCAAGAGTTGTGAATCAGACGTTGGTATCGCTGGCTAGGCAAGCGCGAGCTGTCAGAGACCCTTGCGACCTCATCGACGCATACTTGCGAGGCATCGAGGACGACCTCAACACACAGCCAGCCTTGAATCGCACACGCCGAAGCAGGCAATTCGCTTGCATCCTTGCCGCGATAGAACGTCAACTCCATGACTGCGAAGAGATACTCAGGCGGCTGCGCGCGAGTACCGAGGACATTCGCAGTGGACGCCCAGTGAGAGGGACTGGAAAAGCGTTGGCACAGCTCAAGCTCAGCCTGAGCAGAGAAGCGATGAATGAGACACGCTCGCAGCTTGCTTTACACATGACGGCTCTCAACACCAGCCTACAAATACTCACCCTGTTAGCCTGATGACCTGCAGCCAACGCGACGGGTAGTGTTACTGACTCATTTGCAGCAATAGAACCATCCTTCTTCCAGGCAGCTCGGCGGACAGCATCAGAGACAGCATCGACGCACTACGCGAGCAGATCACAGAACTAGAGGAGTGCCACACAACGCAATCACGGAGCAAAGCTCACCAAAGACTGCTGACTCTTGCCGAAGACACAGTCACTGACGGCGAGACCGTGTACGAGCAAAGTGTCGCCAGCGGATCACTCGCAGGGAAAAGCTTCTACATAAACGCTCAACAACGAGACATGTTTACCGCATGGCTGCAACGACAGATCTCTTTGGACCAACGAGCCCCGTCTTTGATCACCGCAACCACAGAGTCAGTGTCGAGCCTGACTCTAGACGAAGAACACGACGCTTTTGGTTGGACCCAACCCTTGCAGGAGCAACCCAAAACTCACAATTACCATCAAGAAACGGAGCTCGAATTGGGGCTGGCATGCCACAAAGTGAAGAAATCATTGAGCGATGCCAACGCTCAATTTGCGACAGCGAACTATTGCAAAGCAAAGATGAAGCTGAAAGAAGTGTTGCCCGCCATACGCCGATTACCTTCCCATTTACACAACCAGTATGACATTTTCAACATTCATTACAAGCTTGCCGTAGCTTCGTTCTATGCGACCGAGTACAGGAACGCCAGGCATATACTCGTCGAGTTCATTCGCCTGGAAGCATCCACCCAAGATCAGAGACTCCAGATTGCACATGCTACTTTCCTGCTGGCTTGTGTCTTTGTCGAAACAAGAGAATTCGAAGATGCCCGCTCCGCATGCTCAAACTCGATCCAGATGTACCAACACCTAGCCGGATGTGACAGCAAGTCTATTGACCAGAACCTGGCCCTGGCAGCTCGAATTGAGCTTCTTTTGGGCAATCACGAGACAGCAACTGCATTGGTCGATCAAATCACTCCTTCTCAGAGAGAAATCTTGACGACTCGTTACTCTAGGCTTCCTCACAAACATGGCTCGGGCATTACGGAGCGCAAGAACATAGTCGCTGGCGAAGCCTATCTTTTTGCCAACGCCGGACTTTCAGAAGAGTCTGGCAGGACTGAAATGGTGGCATTTTCGATTCCAGAACAGCAAACACGGAGCAGACTGTCTTGGAGAAAGCGACCACACAAAACAAGAAAGATAACGCGATCATCCGAGCCAATCCTCACGCAGCTTCACATTGCAGCACTGTTCGGCGACACAGAGTGGGCGACAGCACTCATCGCGGACGGCGCCGACGTCAATCACGCCTGCACAATATCGACATCAGATTGCCGGCAGTTGCGCTGGAAACGATACCACGATCCACTCATGCCAATCACCCCGCTGGCTTGTGCTCTCCTACTCCGGCATGTCGACATGATCCGCTTACTCGTATCTCGAGGGTCGCTGCTTACGACATGGGGCGGATCATCGTATGCTGTGGCTCTCCTGAATGAAGCTTACGTCGAGGAGGACTCATACACCATGGATGAGGTCTTACGATGCCTGAAACATCTTGGATGGGACATCGACTCTCTCGTCGATGTTGACTGCAGTAGGAGCCAGCGAACAATGCTGCATCATGCTGCGTCTGTCCTCAACGCCGACAACGTGCGGCACTTGACTTCTTGCGGTGCAGATGTACTTGTGAAGGACGAGCAAGGCAACATTCCTCTTAACCTCGCCATGAAAGCAGCTGGAAGCGCTGTGACCAAGACGATGTCGATACTTCTGCAATACAGTCCCCAAGAACAACTCGACAGCCGAGACCGTCTTGGCAGGACTCCGCTACACTGCCTCGTCGACCTCGACAACCACATGAGCGAGGACGCCGCTTGGATTCTACTGAAGGCTGGTGCGAACCCGTTCCTGGCAGACCATTCCGGCAACACGCCGTACAAGTGGTTCTTACGCAATCGTCACCACTGGACCGAGATTAAGGCTATGTGTGAGGAGTATCAGACAACACCATATACGACCAATGCACCAAATCGTTTGTCGGCTTTACCGGGTTCACGATCGCACGCAGAGCACTCGCAGTCGCAGTCGACATCCGTGTCAGACATCGCTTTCGTGCTGCCCCTCGCCTTCACCGCTAGGATGCGTCCGACTACGATGTGAACTTCGAAATTGTTCTCGATACAGTTGCTAGCCCGCCTGCCACGACCTGGGCCACCACGTTCATCCCGTGACGATCTTTGGTCACGACTATTGGGTCTCCCTATCCCCAATCATCCACGCTTTCGGCTTTCGCACCACTCCGACTCTACAAGCATTGTGAGTAGAAGTCACCCGAGACCTTGCAAGTCGAGCCCGAAGCACAGCTAGTGCAACCCTTCCAGCCGATACCACCGCATCTGGGACTGTGTTAGCGCTGCGCGACCGTTGAGAGATGGAAACTACTTACTGTGCGTATTTGGGAGAGGAGCAGCTACTGGTCGTCGGCGCCGCAGTAGTCGTACGGGCGGAGGTGGTAGTCGCAGCCGTTGTTGAAGTGCTCAAGGTCGTGGCCTTCGAGGTTAAAGAAGTGCTCAAAGCCGTGGTCTTCGAAGTCGAAGCCGGTCGAGAAGTCGTGGTCCCCGGAGATCCACCAGCAGAGCATCCAACGCGACTTCCAGCGATCGTAACATCGTCGTACCAGAAAGTGTTGGTAGCCGAACCGTACGACTCCCAGCCAAAGTACACGCCCGAGATCTTCGGGACGAACTTGGTCCTGGTCCATCCGTTCGCATTGGCGTTGGAGATGCCTGGTCCAGCGTTAAGACCAGGAACGGCGGCGCCGTTAATCCAAGTCTCGATGGTGCCGTCAGTGCCGAGGTGGTACTCAAGACACTGCCACGAGCCGGCTGGGAGGTTGGTAGAAGTCGCAATGCCTTGTGGAGAGAGATCAGGGAGCGTTGCATCGTTGTCCTGACGGTTCCACATCATGATCTCTGACATGCCACCGAAGCGGAGGTGCTGGTTCACTCCTTCAGCTGCGTCTGGCATTACGACGAACGTGACATGCTCTGAGGTCAGGGCTTTGGCGGCTTGCCTGATCGGAGTGTCAGTCGGGTGGACTTGCTATCGCTCGGACCTAAGCAGCTCCTTCACTTACATCCACACCCTGACATAAACATCTCCGGTCGGGACTTTCGTCGTTCCGAAGAAAGCGTGGCCACAGTAACCTCCGGCGCCAGCTACTTTGATCGAGTTGCTTCCGCTGTGTGCTTTGGTCGTATCAAGTGAGACTGTACCGCCTTGGTTGCAGTCGGGAGCGTATGTCGCCCAAGTTGTTTGGTCCCAGCCGCTTTCGAAGTCGTTCGATATCTGAGCGAGAGTGAAGGGCAGCAGCGACAGAGCCGCGAGTCCAAGTTTGGCGAACATAGTTGCGGGTTTCAGGTTGGAAGCTAGCGGATACGAGGATCTGATTTCAAGGAAAACGACAAGCAGGCGACTCCCAAGATATTTGAATTGCTTGTTTTCATGGTAGCACGGCGGACATTGCTTTTCTGCTTGGTCCAGGCTCTCTTGCATGTATCACGTTGGCACGCCTCAAGTTTATTACTCCGCAGTTGCTCATTCCGTATACCAGTGCTTCCATATTGCAGAGTTCGCGAAGCCCGTGTTGTATTTGTCTGGTGGATTCGGAGCATCGTGAACCGCGTCCACATTTGGTAACAGCGGCTGCCTCCGTTTCAAGTTGATCGACATGATCCGCCATAAGAACCAGCAAGCTTTCTGGTTCTTTAGCCGCGTGAGCTTGTCGGAGTGAGCGGGCCGGATTCGTGTTTGACGGGAAACTGCTGTCAAACATGGTTTTACTGTACTGCTGCTCTTCACGCTAAACATTGGAAAGAACTCTGTGCTCGCCATCTGGACTTCGTCCGTTGTTCGTTGGGTTCATTGATCGTTCCACATAACCTTGTGGACATTATCAACGCTTTCACTTGCTTGATGTCGATATGCAAGATGGAACCAAGCCAGATGACTTATCCATTTCATCTGTTGCAAGCATCTGGCGACCATAATGCCTCACCCTAACCCTAACCCTACGTGTCTATCTGTACAAGACCAATGTCATAGAAGACTGTTCTAATCATCAAAACGAACACCGGAGCGTAGCGAACCTGTGCGTCTTGTAAATCCAAGGTTCAACAATGGTGTCTAGGTACTTCCTTGGTTCATGCAAAAGCCTGTCAACGTCTGGTGGTATCTGCGACTTCCGCATGTCGAAATCATCGTTGTGCTACTGAGATACAACCAGCGTAATAGAACCTCGGAATCGCTAGGAAATAGGAAAAAGCCAGTTCTTCCAGATTTAGTAGGGCTACTACTAAAATTCGGAGAACTGGCTTTATAGCTCCTTCTATACGCCTACTAGTATGCTAAATTAAGCTAAAAGCGTATTATTAATCCTAGTTATAGTATATACTTTTAAGGTATTGTTTTTAACTATAGGAGCTAGTAGTAGACTCGAGCCTTATATATACTTACTAGTTAAGAGCTATCTTAATACTAATACTTTCTATAAGATTATTACTAGGAAGCTCTATCTAGTATTAAGTACTATCTACTAGATTAGACTCTATTATAATCTATTTAATATATCTTATCTACTAAAGATAGTAAAGCTTAAATAGCTATAAGCTTTTACTATACGCTAATAGAAGGTAAGTAATACTCTATATATATATAGCTAACTCTTATAGTAGTTTATCTTATTACTATATATAGACTAACTAGTAATATATATATTAATAAAGTAGTACTAGCCTACTAGGATTAGTTCGAGATTCTTATAACTATAAAGACTATCTCTAATATTCTACTATATAATTAGTAGAGTTATAAAGTTATAAAGAGAAGATATAACGGACCGTAAAGCGCTAGCTTTAGGATTAGCTACTACTATCCCTATAAGATATATAGCTTACTTACGTAATAGTAATTAGGATTACCGTACGTAAGAGTAAGTAGTTACGTACGTAACCGTAATACTTACGATACTTACGGGTAAGTAGAGTAATACTTACCCGGGTATAAGTAATCTAAGTAATTACTCTATAAGGCTACTTAGTAGATAGGATAGTTACGGTTCTATCTTTATTAGGAGCCGTATACTTGACTTAGATATCGAGCGTAGTAATTAAAACGGACAGAACGAACTATACTAACTACTTCTTGCCCTAAGAGTAGTGATTATAACGGACCGTATTTACTATACTAACTAATTCTTCCCCTACCTTTATTAACCCTTAGTTTAACCCGATAAATACCTTCGGTATTCTACCCCCGTTATATATATTTAATAGATAAAGAGATATTAGACTTATACTACTAATCTCTTCTTATACTAAACTATTATATAATAACCTTAAACCTACTAATATATAGATAGTTATATCTATAAGGCCCTTTAGCCTAGTTAAAAGCAGCTAAGAAGATATTAGCCTTACTATTAGACTCGATAGACTTAACTCTAATATCCTTACTCTTATAAAGATACTTCTATTTACCTATATATTTTAACCTCGATAGGTTATTAATATCTAGATCGACTACTATCTCTTACTTCTACTTCTACTCCTTAATATTACTTTTAGTAATACGTTTATCCTTATTCTTATTAATATAGCTAGTAGTAATAGTAGTAGTATACTTATTCTTAGAGCGCTTAAGGTTATCTTACTATAAGTACTTAAGATCTTTATCCTTAAACTTATTCTTAAAAGACTTATACTTATTAGTCTTAAATATACTATACTACTTAGAGTACTTATTCTTATCTAGCTCGGCCTTACTACTCTAGATAAATAATAGTAGTAATAAGGTAAAGAGCTTATTATCCTAGAATAGCGGACGACGCTAGCGCTTAGTCGATTATAGTATTAGTAGGCCGGATTTAATAACTTTCTTTAAAGAGAGCCTTATATATATAGAGGTATATAACGGGGTTAGAATACCGAAGGGTTTAGCTCGGGTTAGACTAAGGGTTAATAAAGGCGAGGGAAGAAGTAGTTAGTTTAGTAAGTACGGTTCGTTATAATTACTAACTTCGATATATAAGTTAAGTATAAGGCTCCTATAAAAGATAGAAACTAACTATCCTATATACTAAGGAGACTTATAGATTCCTATACTCTACTCTATATCTATAGAGTAGTAGAGTAGTCTATAGTAGAGTAGTCTATAGGTTATATAACCTATACTCTATTATTACGTACTAGCTCGCTTACGGCGGGCGGCGACTCCTACGCCCGTAGCGTAGTCGTCCGTCTAAGCGTTATTATAAGGTATATCTTAGAATAGTAGTAATAGATATCGGATAAGAAATATAAAGAATAAGGGATAGTAATATCTTAGATTAGCTATACTATAAAATAATAATAACGAGGTAGGTTAGTAATAAGATTATAAGATATACTAGAGTACTAGGTAACTAGGTAACTAGCTATTTAATTACTAGTAAAATACTAATAAACTTATAGTAAGCTACCTACTATATAAGCTAGCTAACTTAGTTATTTAGAGAAGGATTATATTATCTATCTTATAAATTCGACTTAGGTTACCTAGATAGTTAATAGAATTAAATAGTATCTTCTTTAATAGATTAACCTACTATCTTCTTAGATACTCCTTCGAAATCTAGTAAGACTAGAATTAGGGTTAGTATAAGTTAGTAAGGTAAAGAAGAGTCTATAAAGCGCCTAAGAATAAGAGGTTATATACGGATATTCTATATATATAAGATTAAACTAAGATAGATATTATCTTAATATTAAGAATAGCTATAATAAATCTAAGTAGATTGTTTCCTAGATATTTCCTTATATTACATATAATAGCTAGCTATATATTAGCTAATCGTAAAATACGCTAATAAAATCAGGTAAATAGAGTAAAAGTAAGGTATAAATACGTAGATTTTTAGATTTTTTAGATTTTAGTACTACTCCTAGGCTACTATTTAACGAGACCTATATTTACGTTATTTCTATAGTAGTAAAAACTACTTAGAATTACTAGGGCTACGAGCTCCCACTGTTTATATCTAAATCAGAGGTGGTTTAAGATTTAGTGTATAAAATGACCGTACCTAACCAGTTGGTCTCAGACCCTCGGTAAGGCAAACTTGTAGCGGACTAACTCCCGGCAATATTGCGACACCGAGCAGGCTGAGAAGGAGATAGGGATTGACGGTCGACTTTCCAAACCGTCCGACAAACGAAATGAGAAAACACACTGATCCCACGACGAGCGTATGTGACTGGCGACGGATCCAGGACCAGCGAGAGCAACAGGCACACCATCAATCACGGCCGCTTTAGATGAACACATCATCAAGGCGGTTCACCGAATGGTGGTACTGCCCAGCAAGTTCGACTCAACGCTCTTTGCCAGCAACCACGGAGAACTGCGGATCGCTGTAACAGTGCAGCACGAGTTTGCCCATCAACCACTCGCTGGTGCGTCGTGGGACTGCCAACGACGTCTGGAGTCACTCTGACTGAATCTTCTCTCAGTCATCCAACCGAGCCCCCAAATTCTCCTCAGGGGCAGTGCGAAATCCATAAGGTCTATGAGCGGTGTAGATGAGAAAGCTAGGCTGAGAGCCGCTGAGATTGAGAGAATTTGACGTGAGGATGAAGATAATCATCTTCGTCATCTTGGCTCTGTCTCCGGAACCCTGACTGTGAGGAGAAGATGAACTCTTGGGACATCGACCCAAATCTACATCGCCGGAGGAGAATGCACTGGAAGATATGGCAAGCATCCATCCCGGACCGCAGCCCTCAGGTCCCCTGCCCGGAGCCAGACCTCTCGACCCCAACCAAGGCCGCGCGCAGCAGGCTCGACATGCTCGCGTGCTTTGCATAGCAGACGTCAGAGATGCGTAATGTACTCTTCGCCGAGTCGTAAACGGATGGAAGCTCATTGTATACATCACAGGACATTTGCGCTTCCATGACACTTGACACCAAGGTATACGAGGCAAGTGCAATCTGCAACGAGTTCCACGGCGGCACCGCCCCGGAATCCCGGATCAGCGTGACATCTCTCCGACAGGTGGTACTACCCAACGACTCCAAGTCAACTTTTGCTCCAACTGCCGTTGAGGGCTAAATGCCGGATGGAATTCTTTGAGCAGGATCAAGGCCCGGAGATGATTGCGACGAGTCCGCCTAATATCCATCGTACACTGCCAATCAATGAGAGAGCTTTGTTACCCCCAACAGCCACAGTGGGCTGCCATCCATGCCACTCCTCCGTCGGGTCAGCGATGGCACCTATGAGGAAGAAGCACGAGAGTACTCGTATCAAGAGCATGGTGGGGATGCCTTCTTCAAGTGACGGAGGTAATACCTTCACGTCAGCGGAAAGAATGTCAGCAGGGTGAGGGGAGGTAGCAGCCGGCTAGGAGCACGAGTGCCCGACTTGCACGGATTCTTTTACATGGAAGCGTGAGCTCGACAGTCACATGTCAGCACACAGCGACCTGCCTACCAGAGGTCTGCTGGAGATGCGGTCGGAGACTCCCGCGTCAGTCCGATTTTGCCGCGTACCAGAGGGCGCGTGAGAGGAGAGCGAGGGTGTGAACTGCTCGAAGCCTTCCGCTCATCGAAGCGCTCCTTCTTCCAAGCCAATATCAGCAAGAAGACCAAAGATCTGATCAAGCGAACCGAGAAAGCCATCCAGGATGTTCAGTATGGGGATACCGTTGCCGCATAGAAAAGGTGGACGCAGCCTACACACGCTTGGCAGTGCGGCAGCCCTCGCGAGCGCAAGAGGATTGCAAAGACGGTCCCTCAGGTCACGGCGTTGGAAACTGTTGAGGCGGATTGAATGGGGTTGCGGGTGACGATGGCAGCACCTGACCAACCCGTCTCAAGTATTTTTTGCTTCGCGCCATCGAGAGACACTCACATCATTTCAAGTATGGAGATCAGATGTCGAGGCGGTAGGATCGAAAGGCGGTAAAGGGGTCTAGGTGACTGAGGTCAGAAGTAAGATTGCAGATGTAAACGAGGATGAGTCCGATGGATGGAGCGAAGTGACTGCTGAACCTGGCCTGAACATCCGCTCATTTTCACATTTCCGGTGCGTGAAGTGAAGTGAAGTGAGGCCAGGTACCCCTTTCTTTCCCGTCCGCCGTGACCTCACCGACGCGGAACAAGGTACCTGAGGCTCGCGCGAAGGCCGGCACCGCGAGTGGGATATATCTTTCTAAATTCGTAAGCGCCTCCTCGACTTTCCTTCTTCCTTCATCGGGCGTGCTCTTCATTGAGCTACGCCACACTGGAGCTACGGCTCTTGGGTTGATCAAGGCGCTCCGGTGCTTTGTGATCTTTCACGACCTACGGGTCGCATGTGACTGGGCGTACTTTTCATCCAGTACCAGTTACGCCACCTTCGCGCTTAGGTACGTACTCGTGCTTAGGTTCTCGGGTTGAGAAGACGCTTCGGCGCCTTGCGATCGGTTACCAACTTCGGGTGGTCCAGTGGATCGCCTGCGCATTCAACTATCGCGACTCTGTCGTAACTCTCCGTGGGCCCAAAGGGTCTGCGGCGCTCTCAACAAAGCCACCTCGACTATGTCGTGAAACAGTCCGCGGCCAGTCCTCTGCCGATCCAACGGATGAGCGGCGCAGTCAACGCCTGCAACACCATCGCAGCCCTTCAGTGAGTTCAACGACCTTGTGGCGCTTACATAAAGTCCTGCCCACAAGGACGGCATGAGAAATGCTCGTTTCGCGGCGCTCGGAAATGCACCGAACCAGCCACCGAAAAGCCCCAGATGAGGCCAACAACGAGCGACATCCAGCAAACACTCTTGACAATCTCCTCGGGTTGATCGGATCAGTCGCCGATGCCTCGAATGAACACGAAAATGAGCAGTGCGTTGGAACTTCTGCTCAGCATATCACCAGCAAACATGCTCGGCTTTCTCCAGGACAGTATGGACTCCAGAGCTTCCCGACCGGCTCACTGTCTTCGACAACATGAGAGACTAGTGGTTCGGGACCAACACGATTACACGAAGGTTCGAGCCATCTGGTGCGGTGCCGTCTTCGTTCCAAGGCGAGCATAAGCAGCTGGCTCATCGAAAAGACCCAAGAGACCGATGTCGCTTGGATGCACGACCGACAGCCATGAACATCAGGAAGATCCAGGAGGCTACTGAGAGGCGGAGGGAAGAACAGCACATCAGTCAAGGGCCATGCGGTCCGATTTCGGCCATAAGGCTCCCAGAGAGGTGTCTGAACAGTTCGTGATCACGAAACCGGGCGTCGTCGATGTGCAGAAGACAATGATGGATTGATGGACATGCCGTGTGAGCGGCCGTGGTACGCAAAGGATGAGACGGCGTGTCCTTGGAAACAGTCGAGAGCATAACTAGAGTCGGAAAATGAAACTTGTTTGCTATCGTCAATGAATATGCACGCATGTTCTGTCGACTCTCACCTTGTACAGGGCGAGTTACGAACACTTAGGTGTCTCTTACAAAATCGCAGACACTGAACAGACACCGCAGTTGCGTCACAAAACTGGTCCGTGTCGACGCCAACGTGAATGAGGTATAGCGTCGGCAATAGAGGCTTGGCGTACGTGTCTCGTGTCGCCGCCATACACGCTCTCACTTCTCAATTGATTCCTTAGCATACACATCAAGACCAAAAACGAGCATCCTCCATCATGTCGTCCACGGCAATGTACGCCCTCATGTTCATGCTCCTCGAACGTCAAGAACGTCGGCGCGAGCGCGAGCGCGAGCGCGTCGAAGACGACCGCCGCTACTTCATCATCGAACGCATGAAGGCACGCCACGAAGAAGCTCTCAAGGCTGCGCGACGAGGTCCTGTCCTGAAACAACTTCCGAAAAGTCCTCGGGATAGGTTCGTCGACAAGCTCAAGGGCAAGACTGGTCCGGAGAAGATGAATGAGTCTGTGCAACGGAAGAGAGATTCTCGTTGATGTTATATGCTTGACTCACTCTCTTACTCATTATTCGGAGGCGGTTCAACGAAATCGGATCTGAGCGGTTTGTTCCAGCGAGCGACCTCTAGAGCAAACATGGATTCTTTGAAAAAGAAAAGCACATGTCGCACCACATGTCCAATGAGTCCTTAGTCTTGAACTTCCTGTTGTTTCGATCGCCTTCACGGTCGGTCTCCTGCACAACACGGCTTCAATTTTCGCATCCAACTTGTGTTCCGAGACCGGCTTCCACGCTTCTGCCGTATGGCCAGCCGACCGCAAAATGCAGTTCTTAGCCATCGTCGAATTTCGATCTCAACCATGCCTGAAAGCCGTAATCTGGAAATTTACGGTGCCGCCTATTCATCTATCGGCTAGACTCGACGATCAGCGGCTCTTCATTGACTTCCTCGATACGAGAGCGGCATGACACGCTTCGTCCAAGGTTCATGTGGCGCCGATCAATGCAAATTAACCGCCCCGCATCTTGATAAACACTTATCTATCATCTCCAAGCAGTCGGCTATTGACTTCAACTCATCAATGTTAGTCATTGATTGAGTCACACGTTCAACATACGAACACTCACGACGATACTTCGAGACTGAACGAATAGTCTATAAAGCACCACGCCTAGCCAACCTCCAAGTCTGCAACCTCAAACCAACCAACCCACACAAACAACACACTATGACAACAGGCAAGAACATCGTCTTCGACGTCGTCGGCACCCTCGCCTGCTACGACGAACTCTACAACGGCATCGACGCCCGCCTCGGCGACAAGCTCGGCGCCGAAGGCATCAAACCCTCCCTCCTTGGGTACACCTGGATCGAGGTCGCCGAACGAGAGTACACCTACCTCAGCATGGCAGGCGCCTACAAGCCCTTCGACACCGTCTTCGAGGCCGTCTTCTATCGCGTGCTCTTCTCCGCCGGCATCCAGGACCCCAAGGCATTCGCTTCGGCTGAGGATCTGGCTTTTATCATGGAGGCTAACAGTCGCATGAAGTTGAGGGATGGTGCTGTCGAGTGCATTACGATGCTGAGAGAGGCGGGGTTTACGGTGTGGGCGATGACTGCTGCTGATAAGGAGAGGGTTAGGGGGTATTTTAAGAATGCTGGGCTGGATCTCCCTTCCGAGAATCTTCTCTCCTCCGATGATACGGGCATTGGTAAGCCAGCCTTGGATGGTTACGTACCGTTGTACGAGCAGCTTTCGCAGAAAGGAAAGCCTTGGTTCGCCGCAGCTCACAAGTGGGATGTCTCTGCCGCTCATCGTGTTGGGTATGTTGCTCTGCGATCAATCGCCGGTCAGACGTTACTTTCGTGCTGACAACTTCTTAGATACCGTGGGGCATACTGCACAATTCTGGAGCACGATCCTCTGCCGCATATTTTTGGCACCATGGAGGTCGAAGAACCCACTCTCTCTCAAATGGCCGAGAAGATCATCTCTTTATCTTGATGTGGATCCAAAGTCAGTCACTCGTAAGCACACATAGCCGCGGTTAGACTTATATAAGCTTGGAGAAAACTTAGTATGCTCACCTAGCTCTCCCATTTCGTTCCCGCAAAGTCCAGCTTCGACATAGATGACCACTTCTCGTACATGTTTATCTTTCGTACAGTTCTGAGATGCTCACGCAAATTTTCTGCCTTTCAGATATTTAAATTTCAACGTTCACAAATCGTCCCTCAATCGAAGATCGTTGCTTCAGCATCGGATCGAACGATTGTGTATGAACATTCCCGCAGTCAACTATCAACCCAGCAGCTCAAGATGCAGCACAGCGAACAAGACTGGTCGAACCTCTGCCAGAAGGTGAAATCATTAGTCCCAAAGGAGCTTGGAAATGAGGCTTGGTACTTGATCATCGTGAGTCTCATGGCGACTGACATGGAGCGCCAGCACATATTTTGACACATTCGATCTTCCAGGCGGCCACCTTGACAAGTTCTCCTGATACCGACTCGCTCGCGTCGTTCTACGCGCACCTCGCGGCGCATGATCCGAGGTTTGCTTCGACAGAGTCTCGGAAACATCTGAGCCTGAGACTGCGCGATGTTCTTCTCAAGCTGATCACGCTTGTGGGTGCACCGCAGGTTCTCTGTGTGTTGATGCCGCTGGTGAAGGCGCAGGGTGATGTGGAGACCAAGGCGGCATCGAGCGTGCTGGATGATAAGTGGTGAGTGTGTGCTGTCATCATGCTGCTCAAGAAATTAACACTGATGATGAATCTCGGGAGGGCCAACGACATGAGTGTCCCAGCAATCTACGACCGCGGCTTCGAAACCCTCAACACAATCTACGGCGCTCCACTCTTGGAGAAGATCTTCGGTTCATGGGGCGAGCACAAAGAAGACGTCAAGTTCGTCGAGATCTTCGCCATCTACGGCCTGTTCTTGTCCGATTTCCAGTACCTCACGCCGCGGGAGACAGAAGCCGTCGCTTACTCTTCCATCTCGTGTCTGGGACTTGGTGGACCTGGAAACTGGCACTTGAGAGGCATGGGTCGGGTGTTGGGAGCTAGAGGGACGGACGAGTCGACTGATGAGATGAAGCGCATTTTGGGTCAGTTGCGGTCTTTGAAAGAGGCGGTTGTGAGTGTTGTGGAGTTCGTTGGGGAGGAGTTTGTTGCGAAGGCGAAGACTCAGAATTGGGCTGATGCGGAGAGTGTTGCGAGGGATTTGGGTGGCTGGGGAGAAGATTGATGATTCGGCCTTTGCTGAAAGGTCTAGCACGTTTATGCATCCCCGTATCTCCTCGTCTGTCTCGTTTTCATTCTCGGCCAAAGCTGTGGTTTGATTGATGATATGGCGGAGTAATTGAAGGTGGCCTGGTTCAAAAGGAACATGAAAATCGTCGCCGTCCAGAAATAGCAAAAACGGCACCGGGCCGTTGGATCGGGATCTGCTCGCGTGGAGAGAGCTTGGGCCGGTGTGTGTGGGACCACCCACGTCACCGTTAGTTATCTCACAATCTGGGAGCTCCGAAGTACTTAGCGAATCGCTGCCACTCGAGACCATTTTGCTCACAACATCAGTTTTCCAGAAAATCACCACACGATCAAACCCCAACCAACTCCATCCAAAACACCATGCCTAAAAGCCCTGAAATATCATATGCGTACCGTAACATCATCATCGGATATCACTTCCAGCTGGGAATGCAGCAGAAAGAGATTTGCGACCGGCTGAAAGTCAACGAAGCGGCGGTGTCAAAGTTCATTTCGGGTATCAAGGAGCTTGTCCCGATTACCAGTCCGGGAACGTCGGAGTAATAATGGCGGCTCATGCTGCTGCTGAATCGAAGACGGCATGACCGAAGCGTGCTGGACCTGATGACTCTACCCCGACGCGACGTCGACGTCGAGCAGCATGAGCTCGACAAGCATGGAGCTGCAGCTTGGTTGACCGTCATGTTCATGGGAGAGAATTCTTCCTGTACTTTCGCGCCCAAGGATCCGACTCGGAGCCATCCGACGAGCTTGCATGATGTGCTTGGGCATTCTATACAACAAGTGCTTGGCTGATGCCGGACGTCAGAAATTGCACAGGGGACGTTTGGCGGAAGGGAGCGACTGGCTGTATGATTTCCTCGCCACCGTATAAAATCTTGGATTAGTATTAGAGCGAGTCGTGATTCGGATCCCGATGTAGAGCTGTTATGTGCTGCCTGGGCAGCCATGTCCCGAGAAGGAGCATACAGATGGCGGCCCCGAGGAGTAGAGCCACCATCTGGTATGCGAGATAGATGAATGCGAAGCATGCGTCCCTGCGATTCTAGTCATTAATGTCGCCGGAGTTCTGGACGCATGAGATCCGCGCTTTGGAAGCGCGCTGGCATGGGGCATCCTTAGTATCTTGTCGCAGGGCCATCTGTATGTGATAGATGCAGGGTCCGGCCACCAGATGCTGCGTCGTCACCCCATGCACCCCATCAAATCTCAGGTGTGACAGCCTCTTTACCGACAGGGCCCGTGCAGATTCGGAAGCGAGCTGCTAGATCATGCCTGGAACCGGAGCTATTTGCTGCAATATCGGTGCCGTCATATCACTTGACCTGCCGCCTGCCGTCTTGGATTCCAGTCAAATTGCTGGAGGATTCACAGATTGGTGATACTGACGAGTGCTGCCCAACTGCGTTCGCCATCAAGAAGTCATGGTGTTCGTGAAAAAAGAGCTTCTCATTAAATTCCTTGTAATTCCGGGTTGATGCTAGGTCAACATGTTTCGACCCGGCGGCACAGTACCATGAGCGGCCGCGCCTGGATGGTAAAAGCGCAAAGAAAATTCCAATCCCAAATCCGATCCCACTCATTATTGTCATTTATCTTCGATCGAATGCGCAAGCTCGCTTACTCATTAGACAAGCACCGGCTGCCTGCCTCGCATTGAGTGTGATCTGAAGGCTTGTCGAGAGCATCAAAGTACAAAGGCCGGAATGCACTCCGACCTTCCTATCAATTGCCCTCGTCCTTGTTCCCGTTGGTGGCTGCGCGGACGATATCATCGATCTCAGCGGCCAAGTCGTCTTTATTAACCAGCTTGTTCCATCGCTTGCCACTCGGTGGAGTAGGTCGGTGGTATATTTGGCCACCACACACCCATGTTCCTCGAGGAGAGGTAGTCGATGGGTTAGCTGCCATGGTGCGTTGATGGGCGGCGAGGGCGGCGGCAGTCAGCAGCGGAGAAGTCTCCGCCTGGGGAGAGGATGGAAACAAAGCCGGGGCGAGGGTGTTGGTCATTGTTGTTGGTGTTGTTGTTGCTGGTAGCACGGTTAGTATAGGCACCCTGCGATCACTGTCCAGACGTGCGTACATTGATGGTGGTCGGTTGAGGTTATTGCTGGCTCGTGGTGATGGTGTCGTATGTGATGTGGATCTTGGAAGTGTGAGTTGAGCTTTGCCTGGTCGAGTGGGTGATGGTTTGGCTGGAAGAAGACGATGAACTAGACACGGTGCGACAGTGGTGTTCATAAGACAAATTGTCAAAAGATGAGAGGGGTAAGAGGGAAAGACGTGGGTTCCACGGGCTTCAAGGCATACTGCAACATGAACTTTTTCAAACCAGGAATCAGGCAATGAGCCACCAAAGCAGCGGCTCACTCACCCTCTGTTGTGCTGCAAGCGTTTCTAGCGGACGTGGTGCCCTTGTCGTCTCTCATGCGGGTCAGTGGTTGTGTGTGCTGGCAATAGTGCGAAATCATCATCACCCTCGATGGGGTGGTCACAGGTAAGTATGCCTGCCGTGTCTCGCCGTGTGGGCGCTCAAAAAAGAAGCCGGGCCCTTGTGGAGAGGTTTTTGAGCTTTTTAGTAATCTGTGGCAGGAAACCGATTGGCTGGACTTGTGAGCAGTTTCACTGCGATGATGGTCGGACCCATCTCCTTCCTTCCAGGAGGCACGCAGAAACGGTTCCTGGGATCCAGTGACCAACCGCAATGCTTCACTGCCCCTTCTCACCCATGCAGCCAGGGCGCCGGGCGGTGCGGACAGCTGTGATGTGGAGCGGGTTGCGGATGACAGGACTGGTGTGGAACATGCAGGTGAGGTGAGCTCACTCCATCGCGTTTGGCGCTTGCGCGCTTCCCTGGGCCTGTCCCAATGGCGCTGTGCACCGCCCGCGTCTGCTCCAATATATCATGAATGCACTTCAGAAGCTAGTGTTTGTGTACCCAAACAAAGCCTCCCAGATGCTGCGTCTCGGAGCTGGGCCCCTGTGAGCGATTCTTGCATACCTTGCCTTGTCTGTATGTTCGGAGCGAGCTCCCAGCGATCCAACTCCGACCAGGCACGGCGCGCGGCTCTGATCCAAGCATGGATGGCCGCAGAGCATGCAGCTATCAAACCCCAGAGTGGACGGCTGCAGAATGCATAATGACGCAGTGACGCGGCAACAATATCTCATGGGGCCTTTAGCCATGGATCATCTCAGCATACCCACGGACGTGAAGATCCAGGGTCACACCATGCTCGCAGTATCTACATGCGCGGTACATACAGCAGCGGGGCCCAGCCCAGCAAGGATGTCCGCAGGTGGCAGGATCATCGGTAAGTAGATCTCAGAATGCGCCGCCGATAACAAACGGCGCAGCAGGGCCTGCGCGTGGGTTGCAACCGGCGACCGGGTCCCTTCATCGGCCACCGCGTGCATGGGCAGCCGCAGATATGCAAACATTGCATGCCTTCCATGCGTATCATATCAACGTGAGATCATGGTTCTAAGTGCGTGGCCCGTTTACATGCGACCATGATTCGGAGATGCGCAGCGAGCGATCATGCAGAGATTTCACAGCAATGATGCATGGCGCAAGAACTTGGATTGTCGCGTCTGACTTGCAACATGCAGCCAGCGAGTTCATGGCAAGTTGCACCGTCGAGAGTGTACTGCACTGCACCCATAGCGAACCAGAAGTCAAGGCTAATTCGATGCAGGCAGCGATCGAGATCGAGGGTCAATCGTAGAAGCCCAACATCAGCTCAAGTCAGCACTGCCTATATGACCGGCGCGTAGAGCAGGCCAATCAGGTCGCGGCCGAGTTACAACCATGCGCACAAGTACCGGAGCGACCGTCAAGGATAATCTGGTGAGACCCGACAGCATGGAACGGTTGTATGCGAGTAGTGGCGTGTGTCAGTAATATCGACTCTATCCCTGGGCGGTCTGACCTTGTACCGTCGTGCATAACAAGCATGGGCAAGGGTCCCGGCATAGTAGGTACGTCTCCCCTGCGAAAGCATAGCTGTGACATAACAGGCGTCAAGGCATTTTTGCGATTGACCAGCGACAATCTAGCGCAGGCTACTAATCCAGGCGACCTGTATTGGTGGTACACGGCGGAACGACTGAATCTCCGGCGACGACGCGTGACACATGTTGTTGTTCGGCAGGAAGCCAACCTTCGGCTGCTACTGCATGACTGCAACTCCCATGAGAAGAGCCTGCGAACTATCGATGTTGTCATGTTCGCGGGCAGATAATATACGCATGAGTGTCGATGCCGACAATCAGCGGCACGCTAAGGCGGCGCCGATGGCCTCGAACGCATACCGAGTGGCATGCCGATGCCGAAGTCCACACTCTCAAGATAGGCAAACAGATGCCGGTGTGGCAGCTACCTCTGTGTGTTCCCCTGATGTGTCGTCCGACATGCTAGGAGTTCAGACGCGAGATCCGAACGACGTTGGGCCGCATAGTAGGCGGCACTAGCGAGGGCATCTATGACAGACATTGACACACCGACAAAATAAAAACAATCCGACGAGACAGGTACAGGCGTAGCAAGTCAGCAGGCAGCAGGCAGCATGGATAATTCAGTCGGACTGCATGAGCCCCTGACCCGAACATGCCACAGTAGCCACTTAGAGGCTCTGTAAGGAGCTTCCCGAATATCGCGGTGAATGATGCGTGCCTCTTGAGACCCGGATGACACCGTGCCAACAATGCGTAAGCTCTGGGGCCCGGAGTAAGCCTCGAGGTACCGCACCAGGAAACGCGCGTAAGCGCTGCGGAAGAATGAGCTGTAGCGAGACCTCGTTCTGATCCGTTACGAGACGTGCACAGTCCGGGGAGGTGAAAGCGAGGTTAGGCGAGAGTATGTCTCGGGCGTCCGTTGAACTTGTACAAGAGTCGCCACTAGGGTGGGAGTCGAGGAAGTCTCGATGTGCATGGGCAATGCAGTGCGGCGCACGGCGATGCAGACAGAGGCGAAACATGACACAGCCACTGCAGCGCAATAGTCACGAAGGATGAGCCGCGGTTCCTGTCTGCTGACGAGTCTGCCCCTTAGTAGGGTGCGCCTGGATTGGCTGAGCGCCGGAGTGTGCATTGTGGTGACAAGATTGGGTACGCAGACCAGAGCGTGAAATTTGGGCGACCCGGCGATGCGCTCCATCACTGTACAGCTGCAGTGGACATGATTGCGTGAGACGCAGAGAGATATGGCGTCTCCAGCATACAAAAAGTGGCGTGGTCACTATCGCTGAATACCGGCCAACCCCCATTAGAATGGGTTTAGGCAGCAGTCGATGTGAGCCGGATCTCCTCCTGGATGAACCAAACTTGCCTGCACCCCAGCATAGCAATGCAATAGCAAAGAAAACGCTATGACACAGGTAAATTCGCCTGCTGGCGTGACGGTGTCGAGTATGGAGCTTGGACAGGCTTGTGAGAGTGAAACAGATCAAATCTGCCTTAAGCCCCGGCATATCAATGCAATAGCAGAGGAAACGCTATGATACAGGTGAGTCTCACCAGATATTAACCCTAGCGGATGAGCAAGTGGACAACACCCCGGTACCAGGGTCTGACAATCCCTAAGAGCCAAGACCAATCGAATCGTGCCGACCAGTCACTTATCGGGCCCGTGTTAGCGATTGTCGGATACCCGATCGTGACGCAAAGAGGCCGAGTGTAGAGGATAGAGTTTGACACTGCCATACCGCGCATGCCCTGCCAGAATCAGATGGCAGCGGGGGCGGCTTCCGTGCACGAAAACAAGGCTTTCTTGACTATAAGGCTGCAGCTGCATGAAGCAATCTAGCCAAGGGTCCACAGCGCCCCCGCTAGGACTGGAAGGCTTTGTGTTTGCGGTCCAGGTGTGTTGTGTGGAGGCGTGTGTCGTTTGAGCACCCTGTTCGGCGAAGATCTTAGTTGTGCGCACGCGGTGGGCTGAAATGTCGTAGCGACAAGCCCTGCGAGACAGTGATACTAAAACAAGGTACACGATCGGTCGGTGGCTGGAAGTGACGTCCTCTTTGCGAGCGAATACGATGCGCACTTGTGCAATAACCATCCGTCGAGCGGCGGGCGAACGGGGGGTTGTAGGCTGATGTGCTAATGTCTCGCGGAGACCTAGAGGTGTAATGTTGGGTCAGAGTTGGCGCGACAAGGGCCAGGGGGACTGATGGGCGACCGCGTGGCTGTAACAGTCTGGTCTTCCTCCAGTGTGTAGGACGAGGTGCAGACAGGGGCATGCGGATGGTGTTGGGTTGGCCGCTACACCACACGGCCGGCATCACAACCGAGCAGACTATCTTTGATAGACCAACAGGACAGAGAGCGCCCGGGCGGTCCGGCAAGGTGTTTCTCGACAAGGCAACTCACATGTATCGTACATGCTTGGGTGCTCGAGCGGGCAGCCGTATGTAATTCGCATGATAGTTAGAGGTGGACGACATGCGTGTCCAAGCTCCCCTTTGACCACACGGTAAACTCTTGGAGGTGCGCCTCCGAAGCGTGCCGCTCGGAAGGCCTATCGCTTGCGACTTGCCATTCTTCCGGACCAAACCCGACCACACCCGCCGCGCAGTTGGCTCCGGCAAGCCTGCAGGGCCTCAGCAATCTGGCAGCACGCGGTGTCGTGTGTGCCTGTCATGCACCTGTAGCGACGGCTCCGCGCGACGCCGACCGACGCCAAGCTGCACGACGCAGAAATGGAGGAGAAAGTAGGGAGTAGGAGGCGGGGCGAGGCGAGATCGAAGGTCGACACGGCGTTGTGTCACATGCTGCGATCAGCTCTCGGTGTTGTTCTGGACTTCCAGGGCGGCGGCCGCGGATTCTCGATCCACGCCGTGGCCCAGGCTTCACGCGTTGCCCGGTACCTCCCTTCGATGATCTTGAATTGGCTCCATACGCTTTCACTAGACAAGGCGTGAGGCTTGGGCGGGTGCAGATGTTCCATTGTCTCTGTTCCCTTGCGATGCGTGCGCAGTGGTCAGGGGTGGCGCTGGCGCTGTCTCACACATCAACGAGGCGTCGAGTGCGGGCGGGTAAGACAGGACAAAAACAATGGCTGCCATGTGGTACAGCAGCAGCGAAGCATCGTTGATATTCGCGCATCGAATCTCCAGTCATGATCTGGACAGGAGCTTTTCCCACAGTCGGCACGCACGGCCGGTCTAGCGTGCGCGTCTGTCAACTTGCAAACAGCACAGTAATGGCCGTGTTGAAATCGGAGTTCTATGCAAGCCATAGAGGTCTTCGCAGGCTCACGCAGTTCCCGTCCCCGAGCACCGATTGGGTGGAAGGGTGTGGCTTAGACCGTGCGGTGCAGACGCGAGGCGAGAGTAGGCGAAAACAGGTTTGTAGTGAGCGGGATGGTGACCCAAAGTGGAAGAAATCGTCCTTTGCGAAGCATCGCATCAAGCATGCTGTGCTGTGCTGTGCCGTGCTGTGCTGTGTTGTAGTGAGGTGAGGTCTACGATCGCGTGGTAGCCACGTTTTCATGAGTCAGGGTCATCGTCGTGGCTTCCCCGAGATCCGCCGCGTGCGATGTCGGCATTGTTAGATTGAGCTCCTCCCTTCACTCTCGCTTAAAAGATGATATGTTTTCGGCTATCGTGGATTGGAATCCAAAGATACGCGACTTATCAACATGCCGTCCGCAATCATCAACAGCATACTGCTTGGGCTTGACTAATTAGTGCCAGATCTTAGCCTAATCGCTATCATCTTGGCTGGAGTGGAGACAAGATCAATCGCAAGACTAAACACGTAGGTGATAAGCAATGGCTGAGCTGCATAAGTACCGCCTGGAAACACCAGTCTTCCACCATGCTTGCAGTATCGTCAGGCCTCACATCCGGCAACAAGCATTAACATGCTATCCCCTCGCTTCTTCTCTCGCAACACCCTTGTCGCCTTGTCGGCAGCTTTTACTGCCTTCTCATCGTCCACAGTTGCAGCTCTCAAAGACAATGGAACCACCCTCACTTCCAACGGCATCCCGTACTACTCACACGGTCTGCCAGTCGCTACCTTGAACATTGGGCCTAGCAGCCTCTTGGAATCCGCTGCCAGTCATGGATCTGACTTGTTCCCCATGACCATCATCCACACTGATGTCCAATCGTTCGGCCTGTCAGAGCTCAACAGCACCTTCTCTCGTTTCTCAGCCGCAGACGACGTGTTCCAGAAGTCATTCTTGCACTCCGTCTTTCTGACATACAACGGTACTGGCGCATTCGAGCCCAACGTCGCATCATGCTTGAGCGAAGCAAGTCCCTTCGGCACGAAGGTCGTCTTGTCAGAACTGCCTGGCTCAGGAAATTCGACCAAGGCCTCTCTCTCCCAGCCTCTGCCCAACGGACCCTACTTCGTCTCTGCTCGGACCGGTCAAGTCTTCCAAGCCTACCGCCTCTACCCAGACGACAACCTGGCCTTCACTCAACCGTCCGTCAGCGACCACAACGGCGGCCACCTCCCTCTTACAGCCGTCACCGAGAACCTCATGACAAGAAGCGTCGCAGTGCCTTCCCGCCTCTACTACACCGCCACGAAAGAGCAACCGCTCGCCGGTCTACGCCTCGCCGTCAAAGACATCTTCCACATCAAAGGCCTCAAGACCAGCGGCGGTAACCGAGCGTACTACTATCTCTACCCCGAGCAGAACACCACAGGTCCTGCTGTGCAGCGTCTGCTCGACCAAGGAGCTGTTCTTGTCGGAAAGTCCGGCACGGTTCAATTCGCCAACGGAGACCGCGTCACTGCCGATTGGGTTGATGTACACTGCCCGTTCAATCCCCGCGGCGACGGCTACCAAGACCCATCTGGCTCGTCTTCCGGCTCGGGTGCTGCTATTGGCGCCTATGAGTGGCTTGATCTCGCCGTGGGTAGCGACACTGGAGGTTCCATGCGCGGACCCGCTGGCAGGCAGGGAATTTACGGCAACCGCCCTTCCACCGGAGCAGTGTCGCTCAATAATGTGATTCCGCTGAGTCCTCACCTTGACACCGCCGGTGTCTTTGCAAGGAGTGCTTCGCTGTGGTCAGAGGCCACTCACGCTTGGTACGCCAATTATACCGACGACTACCCGGCATACCCGAAGAATGTTTACTACAGCACCGAGGGCGCGGATCCTGAGACTCCTGCTGCGAAACTTGTTGACGACTTCGTGAGCAAGCTGTCAGGGTTCTTGAACACGAACTACACTATTGCCAACATTTCGGAACAGTGGGCTGCGTCACATCCGGCCAATGTCACTTCCAGCATCAACGAACTGATGAACGAGACTTATGCGATCTTGACTTCTAATGATCAGTTCAATCTGTTGGGGCAGAAATTATTCGACGACTACGCTGCGAAGCACGATGGCCGACGCCCCTTCGGTAAGCTTTCGTGCCCAACATACCTTTTTTGGTCTTGAGATCAATGCTAACGATATTCTAGTACGTCCACTCCCCTCTCGCCTCAATCTATAGCATCACTGATCGATGGCTCATTACCTTCTCACCGATATCTGACCAAAGGCTGACCCTCATGTCTCACATAGATCAACCCCGGCCCCCTCGTCCGCTGGCAATGGGGCCAGAACCACTCCGCCTCCTACGATTCCGCCGTCCAAAACCTAACAACCTTCAAAAATTGGTGGACATCCCCCACCGGCGGTTTCGGCGCCCCCAACCCTCAAACCTGCTCGCAAGGCATCTTCGTCTACCCCTCCTACCTCGGCACCCCTTCCTACCGTAACACGTACTTCGACGCGCCGACCACGCCGCCGCTTGGGTGGTCGACTGGCCGAGCTGCTGTGTTTGGTGGTGGAGCGGAACTGGTGGTCCCTGTAGGCGAAGTGTCGTACGAGAGCACGATATCGCTGCAGACGGAGTACCTGCCTGTCGGGGTGAATTTGTTAGTTGCGCCGGGGTGTGATTTGGTCTTGGCGAATCTTGTCAAAGAGCTTGAGGAGGGAGGGATTTTGAAGGCGAGTCGTGCTGGCTCAAGAATTTAGAGAAGCGTTGAGTTGTGACACCGAAAATGATAGAATGCTCGATTCTGCAGGTACTTCTTTTCGAGATTTCAAGATTGTGGTGATGAATGGCTTTCTCAAACCTGCGTGCTTCTCTTCTCGATAACCCCCTTCCTTCCTTCCTCTATCCTTGCGGGGAAACGAGTTTGATGATAATTTCGCTTCGGCCCGTCTGTCTATCTGTCTGTCTGGAGGGATGGATTGATCGGGTTTGGTTGTTCGTCTATAGCGGAGCGGTAGAGGAATAGGGATAACCATTATGAAAACTACTACCACCGTAACGCCACGTGTGCCCCTGTCCTGGACGAACTTCATTTTGGGGGGAAGTACCGTACTTCGCAGCACGACGCCAAGAAGAAGCTGGGCGGCGGAGAGAGACGGATGATTTGGTTTGTCCTTGATAGATTGATTGACTTGATTCGACGGAGTTGTCTATGGGACGTGATCAAAGAGACATCGTTTAGGAATGGCAGACGACAATTAGAAGGAGACAGCTTGGTCATTAATTCGTTGGATATACGTTTTGTAAAAAATCACACGTCGGCATTAGTCCTTCTCATTCCACTCCTCCTCTTTCTTTCACCTAGAGGGCGGGAAAGGCGTTAGCGGTGGAAGAGCCGATGTGGCAGCCCGAACGAGAGATTTGAAATGAAACAGCTCATCAACAAGCAACCCACGAGCGAGCGAGCGATAACAAGGTGTGGATTCCACAAGTTCGTGCAAACATCGCATCACAGCATCGCCAGCTAAGTGATAGTCTTGTTCAAGTTGCTGGGGTCAGCAATGATGTTCGCATCCTTGGTGCCCGCCGCGCCAAGCGCATTGATCAGCTTCGCGATGATCGGCTCGAGGCTGGCGCCGAGGGCGATCGGGTTGAGCGTGTTGTCTAGGATGGTCTTGGAGGTGCAGCCGCGAGGCGCGAGACCGGCGAAAGCCTGCTGGACGAAAGAGAAAGCGCCGGGGAAACCGAGGATCTCGGTCGAAATGTGACCGCCGTTGGCGACGGTGACGAACTGGACGCTCGCGCCGTAGCTGCACCACTCGTCGCGGAGAGTGGTGGCGTTGGTGTAGGGGATGATCTCGTCCTCGGGGGCGTGGTAGAGGTAGACCGGGGGCTTGGGGGTTTCCTTCTGGGACTGGCCCATGAGGTTGTCGTCCAGGACGCGGCGGAGAGGAGGGTAGTAGAGGATTTGGTCGCCCATGGTTTGGAACTTGGTCGATTGGACGGATTGGAAGGCGAAGAGGGGAATGTTCTCCACGCTGCAGATCTGTTTCGCGACCGCGACGTTGAGTTTTCCGTTCGCGGTGAGGTACTGGTCGTAGATGGGATCCAGCTGCGCTTCGTAGGATGAAGGTGCGTCCAGACCGGCGAGGGCTTGGGGGAGGAAACCAGCGGCGACGGTGCCGTCGACGTGCCGGGCAGTTCCTGTGAGGTTGGCTGGAGTTCCTCCAGATGCCCAGCCCTTGATCGGGAGCTCCGGAGCGTAGCTTGCTGCCAGTTGTGCGGCCCAACCCGTGGCGATGCCACCACCAGAGTAGCCGTAGCCGACTACGTTTGGCTTGAACAAGAAACCAAGTTCTTTGAAGCTTGAGACGGCGCGCATAGAGTCGAGTGCAGCCATGCCTGCAAGTCTGCCTGCAGCGAAAGCGGCATCGGGACCCTCGTAGTCGGGAGCGGAGACGATGTTGCCGTCCAGAAGGAACGCTTCAAGGAGGAAGAACTCGGCGGATGAGATGAGGTTGACCTGCGGAGAGAGGAGCTGGTAGCTGTAAGATGGATCACACTTTCCGTCTCTGGCAGCGCCGTCGTAAGCAGTGTGGAAAGACACGAAGCGATCCAGCTTCGCCAGAGTGGGTTTGAACACTGTGGTTGCGGCTGCAATAGCAGAGCCATCAACAGCAGTAGTGCGGTACAGCAACTGGTAGGCCTGTACATCGTTCGGGATCAAGCCAAAGTATGATGCCGCGATCTTGTGGGTGCGAAGGATGGTGCCAGGGGGTTTGGACTCGAATCCGACATCGGGTTTGTAGAATGGGTCGAGTTCCGGGACGATTGGGACGACCAGTTGACTTGTAGCGAGTCCGGCGAGGGACGCCACGAGGGTGAACAACGAGAGGAAGTTCTTGAGGGCCAACATGGTGGGCCGTGCGCAGGTGAAGCGATTGTTGGTGTGGTTGGTGAACGATTGATGTTTTCACTCTCTGCAGCAGCGAAAGACTGCGGCGAGTTGTGGTCTTGGCTCGAAAACATGGTGGATCTGTTTGACCTTATATGTGCGTAGCAAGTGTCAGTTGGTTGCGCGATAGCACACTGCAACGCTCACCAACACGGGCAATCTGCCTCGGCACAATACCATTCTGGAAGCTATTGAAAGCTTCACAAGTGTGCTGTAAGGATTTGTGTTATTCTGATGTGCAGCAACAAGTAAATATTGGCACATCGGAGGGGCAACAGGAAAGGTAAAACAGTAGGCAGATCGCGGAGGAAAAGCTGTCCGGAGATGTGATTTTCGTGCAGACGCGCGAGGAATCGTGCTCGGCGAGGACTGCAGACTTATTGAATTGATTAATACGGTCGGAGTATTCTCTAAACAACGGGTACCTGCAATATGGCAGACGATATTGATAGGCCGGAGAGCATCAGCCAGTCAATAAGGTAAGCGAGCAGGCATAAACGGCTCTGGGGTACTGGGGTAGAAAAGGGCGGGGTGCTCACGCTCACGAGAGACACACGTTATGGTTTGTGGAGTGAGTTGTTGCGTGCAGCAGTGCTGGAAGCCATAGAACCAGGTACCGAAAGTACCTGTATCGCCATAGCAGAGGATTGGACTGCGGTACTTATTAGGCTGGACGCCCGAAGCTAGAACAAGCCACCTGATCAGCGCTGCCGTGCCAGGCCGAGGCTGCAATTGAATCGTCTTTCAGATGGGGTTCATATTGGCTGTCGTTGTCCGTATCCAAGAATTGAGTTTCACGTGATTGCAGAGGAAGAGTGCAGTCAGATTGCACGATCTTGGAAGCTTTTGACGTCGTTTCCGAGGCATCTCGGACAGACGGGAAGGATCCACACCGGCACCTGGCATGCGGGAGATGGTGACATTGTTCTGTGTTTGTTGATGTTCAAGGTCGGTGTCTGATGTTGATGGAACGTGGAAAACGATCATACCAGACCAAGTCTCACAGCATCGATCAGATCAGAATACCCTGGATGTAAGTGAGGTTCCATGTAAGTGAGGTCGATGATATGAGCTCGACAACAGGAGATGGAGGTGTTGCTGATGGCAATTACTAGGTGTGGTCGGGGTGTGGCGGTGATACGGCCACAATGGGTCGATATGGTGAGCAGAGCAGAACTGATCGATTCATTCCTGTCGTCGTGGTGTCCAAGACAGTGTTCTTCTTCGGCAAAAACGAAGCCGATGTTGTTTCGCAAGCATGACGTCGCCGGGATTGCGCGAGCTTTCGATGCGATTCATGTCGTGCTGACCGAGCTCTTCTTTAACCCAACAACACCTCCACAACCGCAATACCACTGATATCCCACGACACAAAATCACACACTCACAATGGCCGCCACACTCTTCCGTTCCAGCGCTCTGCGCTCCGCCGCCCGCTCTGCGCCCTCCATGCGCGCATCCATTGGCGGCACCACCTTCGTCCGCGGCAAGGCAACTCTGCCCGACCTGTCCTGTACGTCGAGTACCTCTGGAGCATCCCTTTTGCAACTCACAGGACCATGCTAACCTCAATGCCCTCACAGACGACTATGGCGCGCTCGAGCCCGCCATCAGCGGCCAGATCATGGAGCTTCACCACTCCAAGCACCACAACACCTACGTCACCTCCTACAACACCGCCATCGAGAAGCTGCAAGAGGCCCAGCACAAGGGTGACATCCAGGCCCAGATCGCCCAGCAGCCGCTCATCAACTTCCACGGTGGTGAGTTTATGAAATGAAAAGAATCCCAAGGCACAAGAGGTAGAACAAACTAACACCTCACTCCAGGCGGACACACAAACCACACCCTCTTCTGGGAGAACCTCGCCCCCAAGTCCCAGGGCGGCGGCGAGCCCCCATCCGGCGCCCTCGCCACCAAGATCACAGAGTCCTACGGCTCGCTCGATGAGCTGAAGAGCAAGTTCAACGCCGCGCTCGCCGGCATCCAGGGCTCCGGTTGGGCCTGGCTGGTGCAGGACGTGCAGACCGGCAACATCGGCATCAAGACCTACGCTAACCAGGACCCCGTTGTCGGCCAGTTCCGCCCTATCCTCGGTATTGACGCCTGGGAGCACGCGTACTACCTGCAATACCAGAACCGCAAGGCCGAGTACTTCTCTGCTGTGTGGGATGTTGTCAACTGGAAGGCGGCGGAGAAGAGGCTGCAGTAGATTGGTGAGAGGAAGAGGTGGAGAGGTGGAGAGGAGGTTTTTGTACATCATATCTTGCCACGAATAAAAAGGTCACATGTACGTGAACTTCCAGTACTGGTTCACATACAGCAGGTGAAGCGCTCATTCGGCGCTGGAATAGCCAATATGAAAGTATGTTCAGCCGGCTCACAACTCCTGACTACCCTGATTATTTGTCTACACACAAAATCGAACGTCTTCTTTGGAGTCGACTACTCATCAAAAACCAACCTTGCTCGTCATACCACCAGACTCCTTTTCTACCTGGTAACCCACTACCCAGTCAACATTTCGCCTGCGGCATCACTCCAGGTATCACGACACCTTCCTTCTCCGCTCGTTTCCTCTCCGCTCTATCTCTGCGCCCCGCCCTTGAATATATCTTCCTGCTATGCCGACAGAAACGCAGTCGCTATGACTGACTGATCCAGGTGTCCATATCGCCGTGACGTGCTCTCCTTGCGTTTCGTCCTGGTGCCGTTGCCATGCCAGGATGTCGCAGCTTTGTGGAAATTCACACCAGAATTGATCCAAGGCCGTCAAAGCGCTTGGTCGGATCGCTCGGGTTCGCCGATGTCCGGAGTCGACTGTGAAGCATTGCCACGTGGGTATGGTAGAAGCGGAATTGGCGGTTGGTGCAGTGTTGAATGGATCTGGGTGCTGGCACTTGGCAGCGCATCGGAAGTCTCTGACCTCAATCTCAAGGCCTGAAGACTTGCCACCATTGTCGAGATCTCAGGTCCAAGCCCATGGCGTTGTAGATCTCGCAGATCAGAGACCATGGAGAAAAACAATTCGTTTGGGTCTGCTTCAACGTGCACTTCGTGCTCTTGGCTCCAGATTTCGTTGAGCTTTATGTTCAGCCGCCTTCTGAGAATGCGTCGCCATTGTTCACGCAGAGCGCAGTAAGCGACCACGACTGACATACACAGGGCCAAGATAGCAAAAGCAGCTTCCCCTCCCCCCGCCATGAAGCATATATTTATGAATTCACAGCTGAAATCGACAGTTCCAACGTTGAAGTAGGGATTTGTCTGGGCATTGCGGCTGAGCTGCATGTTATCTGACACCCCTGTCGCTTTCCTGGCAGCGTCGCCCAGAAGTGTGCACATGACAGATCCGCCAGACCACTACCTCGGGTAGTGATTAATTCACAGCCATCACGACACAACATCATCGCAGTGTACTCTCACTCTCAACACTGCATATCTCGTTGTCCAGTACTCCCCTCGCCATTGCCCCCAACTCTGCGCTGCCGAAATCCGCTGTCAGCTGCGGACTTCTGTCAGACTCTAACACCATGGCCTACAACAGACCATGTATGTGGAGGGGCTCGCACATCCTGCTACTCAGTCAAAGAGATGACAAAGCACACTCATGGAGACAAGGAGAATACCTCAACCGTAGAGGTAAAACGTTGGTGCCTGCTCACGTGAACCACGCGTCCGATCGCACTGAAGAAGTTGTTTTCAAGGGCAGTGTCTTTGCGATGGTGCTCGTTGACGTCTCGTTTCAAGTCTACCGGATGCTCAGAATACCAGGGAGTACGAAGCACGATGATGTCGAAGGCGGAGTTGATGTCCCTTGGATCCACGAGAGATACGTGACTCTGCCCTCGGTTCGGATAATGGCCTATGGACTGTACTACTTAGACTACGTCTATCGCCTGTCAGTACCATCTCCAAGCTTTGGACACTGGACAGGTCCCGGCTCGGATCTCAGTCGAAAGCTGCGAGAGTCACTACCCAGAACGTCTTACGGCTACCGATGCCTGCGAGGGGCGACGACAGTTGCCATATGCAGTCTCTTACTCTACGTCGTCGTCCAAGCTCAAATCTTGTATCCATACACGGGCATTCAGAGCTCTGGTGAGTTTATGGAGGCCGTGCTCAGGTACTTCCCAGTGGTGCTGATCACGATGTCCCTTTACACTCTTGTTCTCAACATGACCATGTCCAGTAAACGGCTCGCTAGGTGGATATATCGCTATGAAAGAGACGTCGATCGTGTCACATTTCGATTCCAGATTGATCGCTGGCGTCATTGCGAGCAATCATCGTCGCTAGGACTTGGAACCACATCGATATCTTTGCACGAAGGCAGTCACAGACTACCCATCTACGCACCGCTACATACTACATTGCCTGGTGAAGCACCATCGATACCACTGCCGGCATCTCAACGGGATGCACGAAGACAAACGCCTCTGTTCGTGCGATGCGATTGCTGCTTCGATGACAGCTCTGCCATCAGTTTGACCGATATCCAGCCTACCCGAGCAGCTCACAGGAGCTTCTTCTGGAACAGAGGAAGGCATCGTATGCAACAAGCCTACAGCGATTTCATTGCTCATCGGGAAAGGCTACTGGATTCAGTCCCGACGTGCGTCGGCAGGACTTGGATGACAAACCAGGATACACACATGAGAAATCACAGGCTATGCGCTTGTTGCACCGTCCTTGCGTTCCGGCTACAGTACGATTTTGACGAGTCTTGGTTATCCTCCTGGACACGCGACTGGACATCAGTAAGAAATTTCCGATTGTATCGACATTTGCCGAACGCAACTTGTCTAGCGACCTCTGCCCGGACTTGCCGTCTCTGTGCAATCTTCTGGCAAGAACTTACCATCGAACAGCAACGCCAACTGCTACAGTACGATACAGTGTTGGAGTCCACTGGCGGTATGGACTTGCAAGTTCAAGCAAGTCGCTACATCTGTATTGCGTTTGATCAAGAACAGGGCGCTCTAATTGCTCATTTTGGTGGTCTCAGACGTCCACGGCGTTGGATGTACCCGGCGAGAGGGCGTGACAGCGATTTCATAAGCAAGCAGCTCCGCGGTGTCGAAGCCAGAAGTCCGATCGCAATCTCTGCAGGCAACATTGGAAACCTTCACATGCCAGACATATCCGATACGGGCTCCAGCTTTTCAGTCAAAGTCATTAAACGATGGGTGGAACTGAGCAAAGCGCCGACTAACCCCAGCTGGATCCCATCACGTTTGGTCGACGTGTCCGCACTATCGGCGGGAGTTGTCTACATCAAACATCGACAGGATATACCCCTTGATAATCGTCGATATCTAGCGCTGTCGCACTGTTGGGGACCTGCGGACTTCCGGACTTACAACAAGTCGACCAAGGAGTTGTTTGAATCGACCATCCCTTTGGATTCGATGGCAAAGACCTTCAAGGACCTTTTCTGGCTAGCCAGCCAACTCAGTATACCCTACGTTTGGATCGATGCACTCTGCATTTTGCAGAACGACAGTGATGATTGGGACTTGGAATCCTCGACCATGTTTCAGGTTTATCTGTCAGCCACGCTCACAGTCGTTGCAGCGGCTTCTTGGTCGAGTACAGAAGGCCTGTTCCGAGCCGCCCAGTCACCGCAAAAGAACCATTGTCTTCTCTACGGTCAGCGCGACAAAGAGGGGACTGACGACAGCTGTGCTTTTGCATGGTCCAAGTCAGATTCCGAAGACGCAGCAAGATCTGACAACAACATCCAGTGGTCACGCTGGGGCAACCGGGCATGGACGCTTCAAGAGCAAGTTCTGTCATCGCGTACCGTATACTTCACAGACGGCGATCTCGCTTTCGAGGAGAAAGATGTCCTCAAAGGGGAGACGTCTGGGTTGATGATGGATACCACCGAGAACAGCATGCATCTCGATAGATGGATGCGTTTGAGGGAAAGCACTGCCGACACATCTACCACTCCTCCGAACCCAGAAGGTAGTCAAGTTGAGTTGCTCCCTACGTGGTGGGATTGGGTATCCAAGTACACACATCGTGGTCTGACAAACCCCAATGACCGCGCGACGGCCATTCTGGGTCTGGCACAGTATCTCAGTCTCAAAAGTCATGACGGTTCAGAGCCAGGATACCTAGCAGGGCTGTGGAAGCAGGATCTCGCGAAGTCTCTTCTTTGGTACGTGCGACTAGGAGCAGAAACTCGTCCTCTTGTAACTCGAGCTCCAACCTGGTCTTGGCTCTCGGTTCAAGGCGGCATTGTCAACGATTCCGCCGGACTGCGTGTGACAACATCCAGCGTCGAGATCGAACACGTCGAAGACATACGCCCCAGAAGACCATCAGCCCTGGAGAGCAATGGATTCCAGGACATCTCACCCACTCTTGTGGAGGGTAGCTTCATCCAGCTGAGCGGGAAAGTCAGGTCCTTGTTCTGCTACTTTGGATTGTTGGGCAAAAAGTCTTACAGCTCCTGTGCAGATGTTTGTGTGGATCGGTATCCCGGACTTCTCTCCAACGCGGTCCTTGGAGCTCTCTCCACCGCAAGTGATCTCCGCATCGGACCTCCCTGTCATCCCCTACTGCTGGGTATTGATGGACCCTGCGTGGGATGGTACATTCCGGACACTACCGATAAGCCGGACCATTACGAAGACTTGCATTGTCTTTGCTTGACCGTAGAGCCCTCCACCGAAAAAGACAAGGAAGACTTCACTCAGCCGTGGGCCGTTCGCGGCCTTGCTCTACGACTCATCAGGGACCAGGGCTTGCATCGCAACTCCAATCGTACGATTCCGGCTTACACGAGGGTCGGTTACTTCGAATTGGAATGGAGGAGCAATGGCGTCTGCTTGCCTTTCGACGCAGACCGCTACAGAGACCTCAAGCACAACCCCCGGCGCGTGGCACCAGATATCGACCCGCATGGTGTTTTCAAGGATTGTGAGCCTCGTACTCTGCGTCTCTATTGATGGTTTATCATGGATCGTTTGATTGGCGGCGCGATGTGTTTCCTTTTATGACCGGATGACCACATTTTCTCGGCTAACCTTCAAGCATATCTATCTTTTCTCCTAATGCAGTCTTTCCACGGCAAGGCTTTGATCACATTCCACTGCGATTCTCCTATCATCGCTGCCTCATATGTGCGACACCCATCGAATGATCGGCTGATCGAAGAAGCAAAAACTACATGTTCGCAGCAACCTCAGTAGAAGTCTCTTGCAGTCGCGCTTCCTCCCTTCTGTAAACTGTCACACACAGCTATAACACGCCGAACAACCCTTCTCCCCCAGTCCACCCATCCCAACCCCCCATTCCTTCATCTCATCCTCCCATCACCTAATCCCATCCCTTCCCTTCCCATTCTCTATCCAACTACTCCCCCACCCCCCAAAATTCACGCACCCCCCAAACCCCCAGCCCAACCATCAGCAACAAACCCCCGAAGCTCAACAACACCCGCCATCGACTCTTCGTCGTCGTGAACGCTATCCCTTCTTCGTTGTCGCAGTCCTCCTAGTCGTAGTCGCGAGCCCGAACCCTCTGTTGGCTCTGACTCTGAAGCAGCAATCTGTGACTTGACATGATCGGCGGCGGCGTCGAATGTTTGGGCGAAGAAGGACGAGCTGGTGTAGTACTCCGTGCTGTTCCGGGCGTGGGTGTAAGGTTGTGGTTGTGGCGATGACGGTGAGGAAGACAGGAGTGTGGTTCTGTGGCTTGAGCTGGTGGGAGTTCTCGGACTGTTGTTGTTGACGGTGTCGGCCATAGTTTCAAAAAACATGTTCTTGTTCCCGTCTGTCTTGTCTTGTCGGAGTCGCTAGACAATGTAGGCAAGTCTGTGATACAATGTAATTACTGCTGCCTGTTAGCGAGAGGGTTAGGGTTTAGGCATTGATGAGAGGGAACTCACTTGTAAATGGAATAAAATAAGATGTCTCGTTCTCTTGGTGATTTCCTTCTGGACGTCGTGCGTAGGTGACCGATGAGCAATTCTTCCTTCCCCCCAAAACACTTTGGAGGTTGATATATTTATACACAAATCCCTCTCTCCATGGAACCAGCGGCTCCTCAAGCGAGCCCTCGGAGTTCCACCCAAATCCTCCATCCGAATCCTTCCGACGACGCATGATTGCGATGTACTGACGAACATCCCTTCATCTCATCCCGCTTGATCACATCAGACTTACACACGCCATGCATGTCAATCGCGTACGATTCCTGTCACTCTGTCATCATAAGTCACTTTCTTTTTTTCTCTCCTCTTTCTTTTCATTTATCACTGTCTGCCTGCCTGTATGGAACTCTCTAATGATCACGCAGGTATTTGTCGTACAAGCCGTCCATTGTCCGCACCTCTTCTTTAACATACCGAAAACCCAATGACAACCCAAAATAACGCCTGCTTCTCCTCCTCAGGGGAAGGAATGCCGCTTTGAACGCAAACGCAAGAATAACAAAATCCCACTGTACACGAATGAATGCCCATCATTCACTCCTCACACGCGAGAATCACCACCCAAACCGATCGATCAACCGACCGATCAAGCAAAATAACTCTTCCACAGCACGCCCTCGAGGTCTTCAAGTTGTTCGGGTTGGAAGACCTGTAAGAAAGCATTTCGTTAGCATTTGTTATTTCTTGAATGGCACAGCATGAGAATATAACATACCTTGACATCAACATGCCAAGTATCCTGCCTCGTCTTCTTGAAATCGCTCAGCGCAGTCTTCACACTCTTACCCACCATCCCCGGGTCGCTAGCCGCTTTACCCGCCAGCGTAGCCAGGACTTCGGGCAACCACTCCGGCGGCGGAGACTGGTAGGGGAAAGCCTGCACGAGAGCGCCGAGACCTAGGACTGCGGCGTGGCGGGCTAGGACAAGGCGGTTCTGCTCTTGGGTGGGTGTGGAAGTGCCGCTCGCGCTCATGGGGCCGTCGCGGTTCCTCGGCTTCTTGGGCAGAGGGTTCTTGATGAGCAAGTTGGTGAAGTGGGATTTGAGCTCGGCGACTTGAGCTGTGCGGAGCTCGAGGGGCGAGCAGCGCACCATCCCGCTAAGAGTGGCGGCGGCGCCGAGGCGGACTTCGAGCTGGGTGTCGTGCAGCATGGTGCGGACGGCGACGAAGAGGGATTTGGCCTGCGAGGCAGGCATGATGAAGAGGTGGCGGAAGTAGATGACCTGCATGTTGATGAGGACGCGGAGGCGTTGGTGCCAGGAAGTGCTCGTCGTGCCGATTTTGATCAGGGAGTTGACGAAGGCTTCGTCCTCGCCGGGGCGGTGGGGGATGTTGGGGAGGTGGCGGAAGACGTGGTAGGCGAGAGATTGCAGCTCGGGGTCTTCTTTGATGTCCATCATGTGCAGGAGTTGCTGCATGAAACCGTCGGGGAAGAAGGGAACGAGCATGGTGCATTCGTAGGACGCGAGCTGGGTGTCGAGCCACAGGAGGGCGGTCTTGCTGGCCTGTGTGTAAGGTGTTGGTGTCTGAGTGCCCAAAGGACGCTCGAGACGCCACTTCTCCAAGCGCTCGAAGACGTTGCGGACGATGCCAGAGTACTCTTCAGTCGGCTGGTAGGGCCGTGTACCAACGCTGGAGGCGTTCTTCTGAGCCTCAAGGAGTGTCGGAATATCCTTGTAGCTCTCGTGGTATCGCGTACGGAAGATGGTGGCAAGCGTCGTTCCCATGACCTCGCGCACACCCTTGTACGGGTGATCGATGTGCTCCAGGAAGTCATCCAGCACGCCACGTTCGAGCTGAAAGTGCCAGCCGACGGCATTGATGACGGTCTGTAACAGGGTGATCTTGGAGCTCTCCTTGAAAGCAGCGTTCGTGCCCATGTCCAATCTGAAGCGAGCAAGCCAGTCCACCAGAGGCCAAGCACGACGCGGGTCTTTTCCGCCGACGACCAGCGTGACAAAGGTCAGCCAGTAAGAGGTATTTTCGGGGGTCATGCCGTCAGAGAAGATGCCCTGGACGATCGGGAAAACGAATTCCCAAACCTTTTCGCGCATCTCGGGCTCGAAGTCCTCTGCACTCTGGATCAGAGCGCCACAGATCTCCGCCATCGCTCTATGTTGGTGTTTGTCGCTGCCGTCACCATAGACTGCCTGGGTGAGGTCCTTGAAGTCCTCCCAAGTGGCTACCGTAAGGCCGGCAGACATCAAGTCCAAGATGTAGGCCACGATCATGGAGCTCGACATGCGGAAGCGGTCGGCAATCTGATCACGAGGTTCTTGCTTCATGTATCCGAAGAAGGTGGAAATCCAGTGTCGGTCCATGTAGCTGCCCATCTGCTGCCTTACGCCCATCTCAACCTCGTCAAACTCAAGCTGGCTCTTGCCGACACGGTAGCCTCGCATTTGCTTCTGCCACACAAGCCAGCCAGGGTAGTCGACATCAACGTAAGCGTCAGCGCTAGACTGTGCGAAACCCTCGAGGAAATCCTGAGTCCAACGCTCGTCTTCGCGACGCGTCGGCAGAGTGACCTCATCAGGGTCGTTCTGAGAATCGAGCAAATAATTATCGTACTTGTGTCCAACCAAGGCTCTGGTTTGGGCCAGGTTGTGAATTGCGATCAGAGCATGAGCGTAGAGCGCGCGAAGCTGAGGGTGGGGATCGATGGCGCCCTTAATGACAAGTTCGAGCATGCCCTCAGTCGCGATGGTCTCGAAACGGTAATCCAAACCGATGACCAAAGAAGCGGTGCGACTAGCTTTCTTCCAGTGACTCTCATTAATAGACTCGATGAGCTCGAGCGCCAACTCCTTCTTTTTGTTCTCAATGACTGCGCGGCGCTTCTGGATCTTTGTCTTCTTGGCGGGCACGAGTGACTTGGCGTCTTCCATGGTGGCCGCAATGGTGCGAAGAGATTTGGAAGATGGTTCGCTTCCATCTGGCCAGATGTTGTTGAGAGTAGTTTCATTGAGAATCACCATCCTATCGATGGCCTTCGTCATGTCCTGGATCGTGAAGCTTGAGCTGGCAACCAGCTTCTGGATGCTGGGTCTATCAGCTTCCGATACCCTGATGAAGAGCTTGATCATGCGCGGTGCGAAGCGCCAGTTGCGACCAATTGGCTTCGCCAGACTGCCGAACAGCAAGCTGAACATGGCACCCTTCATTCGCGGGTGATCGCCCTCGGACAGCGCGGTCTCGAGAGCATCAAGCAAGGTCGGGATGATGAGCGGCTTCGCACCGACAATGCTCTTCATGGCCTGTTCACCAGCTGATTGCGCAGTGCGACGGATGTCCGTATAGATGCTGGTCGAGCTGGTGGCCAGGTCCAGCAACAAAGTCCTGTCGAGTTCCGATGCAGCACGCGGATGCTCGTTGAAACGCAAGCGTTGGAAGTGGTAGAGGTTCGCTCTGCGTACAAGGAGCGGCCTGGGATACTCTTTGCGAGTACCAGAGAACTTGAAGGAGTGGATGTCGGCAGCCAGCAAACGAGTGAGTCTATCTAGAACGTGGGCTGAGCGCTCGATGCCAATGTCGATGAACCAGGTCTTGTAAGCTGTGTACAGCGCATTGAAGCACGGGACGTCGTCTTCCTGGTTTCGTACCAAGAAGCCGTGTACACGATGGAGAGTCTCTCCCGTCTTCTTGCGGAGTTCGTGCACGGTCTTGTACTGCGCACTCCCAATCTCCAGAGGGTACCCGGTCGAGTATTGGAAGGTACGCTTCAAGTCCTCATCGTCAGGGTCAGCCAGATCGGCAGTGCTGTCTTCGGCGTTCGAGTCCAGTTCCATTGCATCCGAGGTAGTGTTGTCATTGAAAGTGTGAGGCGTGACGGAGGCGTCATCGGATCGGAAGAGTCGCGACACGCCAGAAAGGACCAGGCGAAGGAGGACGAGATTCCTCGCTACTTCATCAGACCAGTCTTTACCAACACCATCACGCTTGACTGGGCTCTCCTCGGCAGTCAACTCTTCAAGAGCCTGGATAGCACGACCACCCTGGGCCTCGAAGAGACGGACAGCGAATGCCAGCTCTCTCTGGTCTGGTACGTGCCAGTGAATATCAAGCTCAGCAGGGTCGACAATCTTGCCCCAGTCTGCACTGGTCAAGCCGCGTTGCAGCTCGGCCGAGTTGTAAAGGGCATAGTCCATGGTGTAGGTGACTGTCAGGTTGAGCAGGAGATGATGAATGAAGTTCGACACGTGGACGAGGGGAATGCCTTTGCAGTTGTCTTGCATGAAAGCAGCAATGTTGAAGAGGTCCTCCTCGTAGTCAAGAACGTCCTCGCCAACATGTACCACGCACATGCTGAGCAAGGAAACGTGCCATACGAGGGCTCTGTCTCTGGGCAAGATCTCGGAACCGGTGGTTCTCGAAGATCCTGCACCATTCTCAGTGATCTCCGTTCTGATGGAGGTCATGATGTCGGGCAGTAGACGGTGCAGAGCCTTCTTTGGCGAAATCTTTACTACCGTATTACAAATGAATGCCATGGCATCGCGAGCCTGGTGGACGACGTGGTTGGTCACGAATTTGGCTACTTGCTGTAGCGCGAGATCGTAAAGCTCAGGACTCAGTGCGGCTAGTAGAGGAGAAAAGGTGGCGGGCAACGTGTTGACGACATTCTCCTCGGGCGAACCACTCTTGACGCGAGCAGCGTCGGGCAGATTTTGCAACAAAGTGAAGACTTTACCGATGAAAGAGATGACGAATTCCGCAAACCCAGCCGTCGACGACTTGAGGATGGCTTCTTCGTCTTCGTCCGAAAGCTCAGCCTCGTAGTCAAGCTCTACAAGCGGTCCTTCCTGCTCGAGGCGACCTACCTGCGCCGTGATGAAGTCTACCGCCAGTGCTGTGCCAGAAGTGGGGTCTTGGTCAAGAGAACCGTCGCCTTGGCCGTTTGTCTTTGGCGCCTTTGTCAAGTCGTGCAATGGGATGTTGTAGCACACGGATTGTACGAAAGCGAGGGTGTGCATTGTCTTGTCAAGATCGTTTGCGTCGATACCAGGAAGAGCCAGGCCTAGGAGTGTGGTAAGATGACATCTGAAACCCTTGGTGCGCGCAATGATTTTGGACAACATTTGCAGTGCTCTGATGGATGAGACAGTACGATGCGGTTCCACAAGTCCCTGCATTGCTGGGTAGATCCTTTGCAGGGCACCAGGCAGGACAAGGTTCGGCTCGAGGTAAGCAAGAGACTGCAGTGTGCTGAGACTGTAGTTCATCGCGGTGCCACTCTTGGCGTAGATGCCCATGAATGTCACGTCTCTCAGACACAGGACGAAGCGGCGACGGAGCTCGGGCGTCAGCTTACGGTCTTCCGGTAGCTCGTATTCGCCGCTCTGCTCGCGATTCCAGCGCATAACGAAGAAGTCGGCGAGGAAGTAGACGAGCTGGGAGATCGGCTTTGTCCAGTTGCCAGAGTTGGATGGGTGGAAGAAGGTCTCGATTGCCTGGATGAGTCCTTCCATCTGATGGAAGACGGAGTTCTTCGTCGGGTCTTGCAAGCACTTGTCGGAAAGAGACATGATGATCCATCGAGCGATGCTGTGCGAGCTTGGGTGTTTGCGAGGGTCGCGATCGAGGAGAATGGCCTGTCCAGCTCCGACGTCCACAGTTGCCGAGTACGGTGTTGTGGCCTGACCGACGGGGATCTCTAATAGTCTGAGGACTGCTGTGAATATTAGGGATGTCTGTTCTTCGGTGAACAGTCCGCATGCGCCAAAGTCCAAGTGCTCCGCCGCGAGACAATCTCTTGCTTGTCGTGAAAAGATGTCCAGCATCCGAATGTCCAACATCATCGATCTGTTGACCATCGACCAAAGGTGGAAGAGCGTTGGCAGGTAGTACTGCGGCTGCAGCTTCTCGTCGTCGTCGGGTGGAGCGGTAGTTGGGAGGAACAAGTTGATCAAGCCCGTGGTGACAAAAGCATGCTCGGAGAAACTCATGCTGAAGTATGGCAGAAACTCTTCCAGCATTGCTGGGATCTCCCTCGGGTCGAAGAACAGCTGAGCGAAGGTGCAAATCTTGGTCAGCGTCCTGATGTTACGCTTGGAGCTGTATGTGTTTTGCGTCGCGCTCTCGGAAGGCAAAACGAAGACCTTGAGCTCCTTGTAAAGAGGCCGCCAGTCAAGCGTCAGGTCTTTCCCGGGACGCAAGTAGTGCTTGCGCTTTGTGAGCACCATGAACATGCTGGCGAAGCGGTCCGAAACGGCGTACTCGAGTCCTGGAGCCAGCGCAAGCTCATAGTAGAGCTTCACCAGCGTTATTCTCTGCTGGCGTGTGAGGTCGAACTTTAGCGACATCCATCCTCTGATCTCTCTTGTCCAATGTACAGCGCCTGGCACAAAGTCTCCAGAGGCTACAGCGATGTACAAGTGCTTGATCATCTCGTCCAGATCTTCCTCTTGCTTGTCCCGTGACTCGGTCTCGTATGGCATGTAGCGTGTGTATGGAAAGATGCGCGGCCTCGTGCGGCCGAGACGAGCGATCGCTGCATCGCCATCTTCGCTGTCGACTGTGCGGCCTGGTCCGGGTGATGTAGCTCGAGACTCATGATCGGCGGCAAGGTGGCCGTTCATATTCGGGGGAGGTATTGAGGTGAGGCGACTGGCGCACTCGTGTGCTGCCGTGGGCGGTGGTGAGGCTCTGGGCCTGGATAGGGCGGGCTCACACGACTCTCGGATGTGAGTTAGAAGCTTACTAAGGTGGTAAGCGGTTGATGGATGGTGTTGTCGAGACAGGCGGACAGGTGGGAAGTCGGTGGAGGTTGAGTGGTTGTGGAATGTGTCGTGTCGTGTCGTGTGGTCGGGATATGATGAGGCGAGGCGTGTGTTACCGATGAGCTCGTCTGTCGCTGTTCACGTCTTGGCGTAGCGTGAGCGTTAACGTTGTGTTGGGTGGATCGCGGGTAATGACGCAGCTTGTACGCGCCTGGGTGTTTCTGTCTTCACGTGCTCGTGACGAAACACAAACAAAAATCAATCGACTCAAAGCACTTAAGAACGAGCCAAGACAAGACAAGACAAGACAGTTGATCGGTACACTTCAGACGTGATATATCAGATCAACAAAGGAACGAGGCAATAAAGACGTTTTATCGACCACGCCACCAGGCAAACACATCGTCGCAAGCTCTCCGTCTCCGTGTCAGCGCCACCTTTCGTCCTCGTCACCACCCTTCTGCCTACGAGACCTGACTAAGAAAACTCATCCGAATCACGTGGCGACGCGACAACACACTTTCAATCATGGCCACATCCAGCTACTACGACCTCAACGCAATCCAAACCGACTCGCACAAAATCCCCTGCACCTTCGAGCTCACCGTCCCCTCGCTCGGCTACCTCGGCGGCAACGCCGGCGAAGACATCAAGTCCGGCGCCAAACTCGAGCTCCCGCTCTGGCTCGGCGAGATGCTCGCCGTAAACGCCATCGGGAACAGCGACAAAACCTTCCTCACAATGGACATGCCCGCCGCCCTCTCGAAACGCGTCATCAACGCCCTCAAAGCCGATCCCAAGACTGTGAGTGTGAGGCAGCAGGCGCCGCTGTTTTATGCGCTTGGAGCACGGATGTTGGACCTTTTTGATGAGGAGGAGTTGGTGGAGGTGCTGACTGATGCTTTTAAGAAGAGGGCGATCGATGTTGCTGACAAGGCGAGCAATTCGAGGAATTTGGTTAGTGAGGGGACCGAGTGGATGAAGGGGTTGGATGAGGAGGAGAGGGCACTTTTTAAGACTGCGCATGAGGGCGGGGCGTCGGTTAGGAAGTGGTTTGAGAGCTCTAGTCGGACGTGAGATGGGGTTTGTTTGAAGTGGTTTGTTGTTTTGGATGGACTAAATCTCCACTTCGACACATCACACACCAGAAAACCTGACAAGCACAGAGGAAAAGTGCGATAGAAATACAACTTCCAGACCGAAAACGCCGCCCGATACTCGCTATCAACATAAGAAATGCTCGTAGCAGATTCGCCATTCTGCGAATCGCCAACCAAAAACCGAAAACACCTCGAAATGCGACGGAAAAGACAATCGCCGGAAATGCTCGCTGTGCTGCCCCACATGGCGAGCTTCGGTCTTACGGGCCGCTCGTCGATTGCTATGCTCTCGCTGATGGGCTTAGGTGGTCTTGGTCTTGGTCTTGGTCTTGGTGTATGGAGTGCTGGTCGACTCGGAAGAAGTTTTGCTTGCTCTTGGTGCAGACGCTGCGGTGCGGGTAGACTTGGACGGAGTAATGCAGGAGGTGGTAGTCGTGGACTTGGAAGAAGTCGAGCTGGACCAAGACACGAAGTCATGTGAGGCTTGGTGGAAGCCGTGGAAGCGGTGCTGCACTCCTCCCTTGAGTGCTGGGCGTTGGGCGCTGGGCGTTGGATCCTTGGACATCATATGCCAAAGCACCCCTCTACTGGTGTTGGTAGCCATCCATCCTCGGATACGGACTATCACTCATCAACCCCCACCCAGACCCCCTCAACGCCATCCTCCTCACCTCCGCCTCATCGCAGTGCCCCCTCCCATCCGCCGAGAACGGCACAGCCTCCACCAATAACGCCATCGCCTCCTCATCAGTAGCAGCCCTCCCCCTCAACCTCCTGTCCTCCACCGCGAACCTTCCCCTCGCCAACCGTGCGAAGAAATCCGACCTCTGCCCCGCCGCGATCGTCTGCGCCAGACGTTCCAGCGCGGCTTGGTGCGCTTCCATCCTGCCGAAGCCTTCGGCGAAGATCCTGCGGTTCTCGGTCAGAGAGGCGCCGACGACGGAGGAGCTGTCGGAGCCTGGGTCTGCATCTGAGGCGCGGTCGGGGGAGGGGGTGCGGATGCGGTGGCGGTCTTCGTCGGAGGCGTGGTAGATCAGGTTGGAGTCGCGGCGGTCGGGGTTGATTCCAGTGGAGAATCCTTCGACGGTGAGACGGGGCCTGTTGGGGTTGCGGGGGGTCAGGTTGCTCCTGGTGGGGAACTCTTCGCTGGAGGCGTTGGAGGTGCGGCGGCGCGAGGTGTAGCGCCTGACTGAGTGGTATGGGGGGAAGTCTTCGACCTCGACGGATAGGCTGCTGCTGCTGCTGCTGCCATGCGCGGTGTGGTAAACCGACGGGTCTTCGCCGCTGGTGTGAGACGACTCCTCCTCCTCCTCGTCGGGGCCGGAGAAGAGCGAGTCGCGGCTGTTGCTGGTGGAGGCGGTGGAAGGCGAGACGGCATTGTTGTCGCTTGGGGTGGGAGTCTGGTCTGCCGGCGATTGATCCGACGACGATGCGACAGGGCTGTCGCCGTTGACGACCCTGAGAGGCCTGCTGAGAGGCGACCCGGAGATGCCAGCCTTGTGGCGGGTGATGGCGGCGTGGAAGAGGGCGGGGCCGGCCGAGGCTGGTGGTGGTGTTGTCGAAGAAGCCATGGTTGTCGTGAGGATGTTGGTTTGAGGAGATGGTGTTTGGATCTTTTCGATGGTATGCTTGATTTGGTTTTCTTGATTGCGTATGGCAGAAGTGTAGGGAAGAAATCCATCTTCGGCAGAACGAGACAAAATATTTGAGGCGACGGGGCGGCCTGCGATAATTCATTGCGATCGCATATTGGTATAGAGTTTGTGGTGGTCAGCTATTCTTTTCTTTGGATGTCTGGTTGCTGACCTATGCGTTGCAGCTCTGGAATCCGTACCTGCCAACGCTTGTCAAATGGACGACTCTCTTTGGTATAAGCATTTTTGCGACGGAATAAAGTTGATTATGCTACCGCTTGCTGAAGTCTAATCCAGTGGGATACTGAGATTTCATGTTGGTATCTCGCTGGTGCTGGTTCTTTTTTGATATACGGAACCCGCTGATACGTCGATAGAGTTTGGCACGGATTTGATAGGTCACCACAGTCAACCCATTTCTCCCCGACTGTCAACTCCCCAACAAGCTACTGTCCTCCAGTCCCCATCCAAGTCTCTCACCTCTTCGCCATCGAGAGAGAGCCAGGTTGTAAAATCAGATCCACTCAACCCATCAACTTCCAATATCGTACTGTCCTCATGCCTCCACCCAACTCTCACACCTGTCCGCCACCGAGAGAGAAAATTCCAAGCGCAAAGATCGATATCGTCTGAGGAAAAGTGGATCAAATGCCACGCGACAAATTTACCTAAACCCCAGCGTCGAATCCAATTCTCACATCTTAATTCAACCTCTTGGGCGCGATGACCGCTTGCACAGCCCGGAGATTTGCTCCGACCGCCCTGCAGATTGATCGATGATGGTCAGGGATGACACCCGAGAAGCAGGTACCTCGAAATAAGCATAATCATAACCATGAAGAAAATTCGGGGACCGCGGGCGGGCGCGTAGGCCTCTAGCTTCTGCTCAGGTGATGTGCGGTATGTACGCCGCCCACCGAGGTATTTCGAGAGTGGTATCCGGCAAGTGGGCGAGCATTATGAAGCACTCGACCACGATGAACGCTCGACAGAACAAATACCAGGCCGCCCAGAGGAAGAAGAGCGTGAGTCTTGCGGCCTGATCGACCGCGAGAAGGCAGAAGATCGTACGTTTGGTCCAGTGGCTCAAATCGGTGTTGTCCCGTTCCAGCCAACCACGCATGGTTCTTGGGCCCTCTCTCATAGCGACTACGTGCAAGGCGAAAACGATGACGGTGGGTCCAGTGGCCAGTATCGTGACGCTGGCTGCGCGCCACAACACAGTTTCCGCGATTGAAGGAAACCGACATGCCCACGCAGTCAAATGTAGACCTCCGTAGCATCCCCCTGCTAGAGTGAGTCCGCCGACAGTCCATATAGCGGGAGACCAGGACCGAAAAGAATCATGGAACCCGCCTCGCATCACTTCTAAGAAAGAAGCAAGTTCCCACGCAAAGTCAGCGCATCGATCTTCTACCAGCGGGTACCTGCGGAAGATGTGTTTGTGAAAAGCATCTTTTTTCGCGGGTCCGTAGGCTCTTGCCAACCGCCGGACGTAGCGACTGTCAAAACTGCATATCTCACTCCTATCCCAATAATCTCTGACTGACACGACGACCCAAAAGGTACTTAGCACCTTCAAGCAGGGCTGGCGATCGGGACCAAACGAAAGATGGGGGTAGCCATACTCTTTGCGCACAGTACTCGCTTGAGAATCACGATCATAACATGTCGTGACACTCGTGGGCGCACTGATCTCCTGAACCTCTGTACAAGGCTCACATGGGATGGGAATCCCCCCATATGGGGGTTGCGTGGTCCACGTAAAAGGAATATCTCGAGACCTGAGACATAACAATGCGCAGACGTCCAGTCCATCTTGGTCTGTGATCAATATCGGCTCGAGGGCGTCTTGAGGCTTGTCCCGCCAGATGCAGAACAGGACCAAGGCGCACAAGGCGTGTGCAAACACGTTGAGTTCCAAGAGGGAGATCGAATACTGCTGAGAAAGCCGAAAGACACATTGGGCGCAGAAATAGATGGCCTGCCAACAGGTCAAAAACTTCCCCAACCCACCGGACTTGCTTTTGTCCACGATGTGCTTCCTGGAGATGTCCGGAAGTAGATGAGGGCGGTTTTCGGCCATCCAGAGAATACCTTGATCCGCCAAAGTTATCCGCGACCGATCACCAGGCATGAACTGGAACTCTTCGACCGCCGTGTCCTCGAATGCCACGCCACCCATGATAGCGTACCAGCTGTGAACATCTGTCCATGGGTGTACACGGTTGTGGCATAGCGTCTGTCCTTTGCGAGGTTCTGCGAGTTCTGGCCAATCTTTTGCTCTCAAGAGGAGGAATACCTGTATCCTAGCTGATGCTCTTTGGAACCAATCTTGGACTCTCTTCCGAGTTTTGATCTCCTCGGCCATAAACCCAGTGTCTCTCATCACTTGACTGAGGGCCTTTATCGTCGATCTTTGCTTCCAGGCATTCCAAACGACTACCTCCGGGGCAAACAATCCAAGTGCCAGCCACAGAAGTTTCCTGTAAACTTGCTGTGACTCCTTCTTATGCTCCGGGAGATTCAGATGTACCGCCGTCCAAATACAGAGTGCCATCGTGATCAAGCAAGAGGATAGTATGCTGGAGGTGCCGCGGGTCGTGGGTTCTGGGTGCCACTCCGCCTCTGGAAAGATTGCGACATTTCCGAACGGACTGATCATCGCTCAAAAGTGCTAAGTTTGTCGATTGTAAGCTGTGTCGCAATAATTTGCAGTAGTCGAAGGTGTCGCTCTGAAACGTGAGGTCTGTCGACTGTCGCACTTTAATTTACATCAAAGGAGTCGTCGCGAAGGAGCATCGATACTACAAAGTGTTACACGGCCGTCAGGAAGTTTTGGTATGCAAAGGGGCGCAGCTGGGCGTTTGAGGCTGGAGGGCGCTTAATCTGGTCTATTAATATGGATAGCGGCAGGCTGCATGCAGCTGAACGAGGCTGTGCCTTCACTCCATTACAAGGTGTGTAACCGGCACACGTTGATACTGTAAATTTGTTTCAGCATTGCACAGACTCCTTTGATCTCACTGGGCATCACTTGTACTTTTCATGATGTTGGCGGACAGAGCAGTGCACGGCGAACAGAATATAACGAATGCTTTCATTCTGATTGTCTTGATCGACACCAGCTTTCTGAACCAAAGTCAATTTCTCAAGACCCAAACACCCACTCGAAATGATGCAACTCTGGCCGTCATCATCCTCGCCCGAACACCTCCTCCGCATCATCAAGTCATAGTAAACGGCTGCGGCCCCGTCGGCACCAACGTAGCCACACTAACATGCGGCCAAGTCAAGCCCGCAAAATTCAAGTTAACCATCTGCGAATACTGGATCTGAATCCCCGGGACCAGAATCTTTTTCGGTTCCGAAGGCAGTTTGCGCGGCGATGTTATGGCGAACACGGGCGTCGGCGCTTGCGAGTCTATCGGCATCGTCGGCTTGAGCAACAGCGTCCCCGGCGTCGTGAGTCTCGGGACATTGACCTCGTACGCCACCGTCTCGATCCAGAACCGTGCCGTCATGGTCGCGGCGTGGGCGTTGGGGACGCCCTTCTGTCCGTCCGGTGCATCAGTCGTGATCGGGAATTGCGTGCCTGCCAGGAAGGAGATGTTGGCCGTTCCGCCGCCGTTCAGAGTGGCGTCGGTAAGCTTGGGTGACCCGGTCGAGACTTCGAAGGTGATGGTCTCCCTGATGTCGAGGCCTTCGATGGCGCGTTTGAGGAAGAGGTTGGGGTTCTTGATGATCTCGGTGGTGAGCGTGCCGGCTTTGATGAATCTGTGCGATGAATGTCAGTACTGGAATAAAATATGTTCTTGGGTATACGTACGCTTTGAGATCCTGCGGGATCCTTGGGGTATCGGTGTTGTTTGCGTTCATGGCACGGAAGGGGATCTTGGTGGTGATGGCCCCGATGGGGAACGGCGTGGTGTCGAGGGTGGCAAACGTGGGCCCTCCCGCCTGTCCGCCCAGTGCCGTCGCCGCTTTGGGCGGAGAAAAAGATTGTGCGTTGATCGTGGTTCCATGGGGGATGGACGCCATGCGTACGACGCTCGGTCCGTTTGCCGGGCTCGTCGTAGCTGGTACGTTCAGCCACATGCCAGGTTCGAAGTGGATGTCGACAGGATTGGCTCGGTCGCCTCGTCCAGTGACGGGGTTAGTGACATCTTGGATGGTCTGGAGGTACGGCAGGCCACCAAGAAAGATGTCGCCCTGGTCGTTGAGATTCAAGCCGCGGTTGGGGACTTTACCAATCGTTCTTCCAAAGGTCAGCTGCTCTGTCGTCAGGTTGAGTTCCAAGACGTTGTCGTTTGCACCCTCTGGCGGTGTCGGGATTGGAAAGGGTGTTGAGTCGACTTTCGGACGAGGACGGAAGATCAGGTTGAAACCGTTTCCGGCAAAAGGGCCTTGGAATTGTGCGAGTGGGAACTCCGGAGGCGGAGGCACTTGCTGTCCCGCTCTGAATCCGAGCTGGATTGGTAGCTGAGGGCTTAGGGCTTCCGGGGCCAACGGCGTTTGCGGTGCCGGCAATGGTACGGGTTGCGGCGCTGCGATGGGCCCTCCCGGTCTCACAGGTCCGCCTCCAGGTCCTCCAGGTCCCCCAGGTCCTCTAAGACGAGCAGTGGGCTCAGGCGGTGCAGCCGCAAACACCTGTTGCATCTGAGGTGCCTGTTCGTCGTCTTGCGCGTCGTCATTCGGCGGATCGTCATCCGCAGCGACATCCACAGACTGAGGGGGACCCTGGATCACATCATCCACGACGTCCCAGCTGAAGCCTCTGAGGTTAATCTGAGGAGCAGGGGCAGAGATGTTGAGAGGGGGTACGACCTTGCCATCGTCGGTGACAAAACTGGCCATGATCAAGGATCGCTGGTGTGTGAGAGATAATGAGTCGTTGATAGATGTTTACCAAGGATGAAGAAGGAGTTTGTTCAATCCAGTTTTGAAAATCGACAGCAGCGTGCTCTTATGGCCACAACAACATCTTCAGCTGGCGTAGACTCTGCGTTGGTCGACAATTTCGAGGCGGCAAATTCTCCTCCACCATGCTGACCATGCTGATGGAGGATCTGGTGACACGACCTGATTGACCATAGAGCATGCGTTTTGGGTGCATTGCTCGGTAAACGCAATTCTACCATTTGTCCAGACGAGTACGTGGCTGCCTTGAGTGTTTGCCTGTCATGATGCTGGCATCGATGGCTTCCGACTTGCAGCTTCAAGGGGTTACGTTCCTGTTATTGTTGCGTAACATCAATGTTGCTGACCCACAAGAGAGCTGATACGCTCATACACACCATACAGGAGGCGCGTGGTCAGTCAGACGTGGCTTGGCTTACTGATGTTTCGAGACGGCGTACAGCTTCAATCAGATCCCCCGCAAGAGTGCATCGTCAGCGTAGCACGATTGAATGAGTTGCAGCTCGAGAGCTACAAGACTCTCGAAGCCAGCGTGATATGTCGTGTGTAGCCGAGTCGGTAGTCGTGCAGAGTTTCGGACCTTTCGTTGTAGCAGGGGTGTCCATGGAGCCAGCGGAGAGATCGTCCAGGCACAGCCGCACACAGCATGGCTACAAAGGCCCTTGTCTCGGTCGAGTCCGGCAATCAGTAGTTAGACCCGTGAAACATACAGTGATTGCCGCGTTTCGGGTCCGGTGACCTCCAGTGGCGTGAGTTGAGCATGGCTGTCGAGCCTCAGGCGAGGCTGGAGTCGAACCTCCCAGCGTGCTCGCTACTCGTACGGTCGTCCAATACGTAGCTCACGCGTATGGATTGATTCCAGCCTGATGGAGCAATGCAAGAAGACCTGCTCGTGCTGTCCCTCATCACCCGGCCTCGCATGGTATCACGTAAGAAAGCCATTGTCGTAGCCAGAGTGCCAATCACCGTGCGACCAGAGTCCCGGTAGTCATGAGTCCCGGTCAGCATGTCCAGCCCTATTCGCCATACAGCTCCCCAGACGTGGCACTGAAATCAGGATCAACATGACATTGGTTAACAGGTTTGCTGTGATTGGGAGTCCAGTAGGCCAAACGACGCGGCGAAGAGACGCGTGCATGATGCGACGATAACGAAGGTGGTACAAACCTCAGCCGTGACACCGTCATGTCAGCTCATGTTCCGAGGCCTGTCTGTTATTTGCCGGCGCTTCATGCGTAGGCAAGTGAGATGTTGGTTGAGCGGAGATTGAATCCAAGGATCGCGCCGTGATGTTGAATCGTGCAACGATGATAAGATCTTTGATCGGATCTATCCGTGTCTGTGGATTGACTTGCGACTTCTCCATTTGTCGAAGTAGTTAGTTACAAGGTATCACTTCAACCGGACACAACAATCGATGGAAACACAGGATTTTGTTCCCACAGTTCAATTGCATTCAAGATAAGAGACGTTCTCATTCTTAGGGCAAGGGCCCGTCATCACAGCTCAGACGAAGCACCAGCTCACTCAATCTTGAACGCACGCATATCCAAGGAAAAATCACCAGCACCACTCTTCTGGAGTCTTCCCGTGACCACCACCCCGATCCCAGACGCCTGGCCAGCGAGCGCCTTAGACAGCTCCTCGTACGCGCCCGCCTCCTCATCTGACATCTCCCGATCGACCTTCGCCCACAGATCATACTCGATCTTGCTGCCCTCCTTGAACGGCGCAAGAACAACCGCCGGCCGAGTCTCATTCCCAGCCAGGACAAGCCGCTCGCCCTTCTTCTCCACGGCACCGCTCAATGTCATCTCAATCCCACGCATATGGTACGAGCCATTAGCCGTCGTCTCGAACTCGCTGCGCCAGGCGTCAAGATCCGGCAAGATGTCTTTCTTCAGGTATACGTAGGCCGTGGAGTCGGGCTGGTTGGGCACGGGGCGCACAATTTCGATGTCGGACATGCGTTGCAGGGCGTCCAGGGCTCCACCCCAGCAGGCGCCGAGGCCGTAGGGGCAGACGGGGGTGAGGCCGATGGTGACGAGGGGGCGGTTGGCTTGCTCTTGCTCTGCGGTGATTTTGGAGTCGAGGGCGGGGAGGCTGTGATCGCCGTGGTCGCCGTGGTTCAACACTACGGTGCGGCGGGTGATGCGTAGTGGGGATGGGGTAGTTGTTGGGTTGACGTTCGACTTTGGCTGGGGCTTGAGCCAGATGATGTTATTCGGCACGCCGTTGTTGTTGACTGTAGGCTTGGACGGTAAGTTGTCTGCGTTCAGCAGGAATAGCATGTAGTGGCCCGCCGGCGCAAGGTTCTTGTTGACGGGCGCGGTCACTGTGACTTTCGATCCCTGCTGCTTGCAGTCTAGGAACATGAGAGACTGGTTCATGTTGACCGAGTGGGTGACGGAGCCGAGTCTGATCCAGCTGGCTCTTTTGACAATGAAGCCGCCGTTGTTGATGGTGACTTCGAAGGTCTTTTGGTCGAACGAGATCTCAGCCGGAGCGGAGGTGATGCTCGGCCTCGCAGCCTTGAAGAAGTAAGGCGGCTTGAACAACTGAGCGCTCAGCATGGTGGGATTGTCGGCTCCCTCGCCAGTCCCGGCAGAAAGCACTTGGCCATCGGGCAGCAAGAGTGCAATGGAGTGGTAGCATCGATCATCTCTCTCATCGATCATCTTGGTCCACGTACCAGTCACGGGATCCCAAAGCTCTGGCGTGTGAACGGGCATTCCGGCGGATACATTGCTGAAGCCATTCCCCTTGGTGCCTCCAGTCACCAAAACGGTGCCATCAGGCAGCACAGTAGCGTTGTGCTGACGACGTCTGAATGCCATGCTTTTGGCCGGCTTCCAAGTCGGCGCCCCGTCGATCAGATTGATGATCTCCGTTTTGTCGGTTGGCAGGTTATCGTTTGCATCGTTGCCACCTCCGATGAAAATGACTTTGCCGCTGTCGTACGACACGCTGGGGGCAAATTCGCGTTCGCCAGCTGCGCGGCGGATTTCACCGCTTGCCCATGTGCCGTCTTGGTTGAGGAACTTCGAGCCCGCCTGCGGTCCGGCCATGAAGACCCGGCCCTTGGGATCGAGATGCAGACGCGGATAGTTGACCAGAATCGGCGGTGGTGCGGTGTTGACCCAAGTTTCGTTGCGCCAGATCTGAGGTACGAAGTTGGTCGTGACTTGGCCTGCGATGGCATCAGGTGCGGAGAAACTCCCAGAGATGGAAAGAACGCCACCGTCCGGTAACGTCAAAGCAGAAGGATACCATCTGCCGTTGTTCATGAGTGGCCTGGCAGTCCATGTGTCTTTGAAGGCATCGTAGACACATGCCTGATTGACGCCGTGGCTGTCGAGGAGATGGCCGCCGACGACGAGCAGGGTGCCGTCTGGCTGGAAGGCGTGGCCGGAGCAGAAGAGGCTGACGTCTTGGTTCGAGAGGGTCTTGGGCTGTGTCGCTGTGGGTGCACTGCGGCCGGTGAGGTCACTGGTGGCGTCCACTTTCGGCGGCGTCCAGAGGAAGGTCTTGGTGGTGCGCTGGTTCATGTCCAGCTTTGAGATTGTCATGGCAGTCGGCATTGTGTCGTTGGGGTCGAAGTTCCAGCGTCGGCCCCAGTAGAGGACTTTGCCTGTGGGCAAAAGGCTGGCATGGACGGGGACGTTAAGGAGGTTGAATGTGTTGCCCCACTGGCCAGCCTTGTCGGGTGCAAGTGCTTGAGTTGACATGTTGACTTGGTTTGACGGCGATTGATGTGTGAGATGAAGATGGGCAAGGCTGTGAAGTTTGAACAGTGCCCAGTAGGTGGAAACACTCTGTTTTATGATGGACCGCCAGACTGCTTTACTCAGCTACCCGCTATGTTTGCACTACTCAAAGCTGCAATATGTCAGCTCTCCAAGCTCTCTCATGTTGGCTGCCGTCTCGTAACAGATGTCACACCACACGGACCATTTCGCTACACAAGAGAGGAGTGCATGCATCTTCGGCTGTGGCATCCAACTTACGAGACAGGTGACGGTCAGGACATCTCAATCTCCGTTCTCGTCTCAGAACATGCAAGACCGCCGCTCTGGCTCATTGTGTCCTTTGATGCTGGGCTGCTTCTAACGTCGTTTCTCGGTACTGACCCCGTGTTGGTTCAACCCTCGCAGAAAGTCAGCTCTTCCTCTCGGGCTCCAGTCGATCGATGAGTCAATGACATATATCTTTGCAAGAAGACCCGCCTGTTGAATTTCTGACCACCAAATTCATTTATGAAAGCCAGCGAGTCTTTAGAATGACTTCGGATCGATGCTAAGTGATGTCCCGGGAGAACAAACAAGATCTCCAACACTAACCCCAGAGCCTGCAGCCAATGAAAGACGTTAGTCCGCCGCAAGGCACCTCCGAGGCTCCGAGACATTCACTCCGCTGCTCCTTCACGCATGGACACGAACATCCCACGTCGACGACTCGACTACAACTACAACCTGACCGGATGTGAACTGCTGAGTCGTGCAAAGCTCACTTGTCCATACTACCCGTGCCAAACAACCAAACCAGAACTCTATACCATCGTGTTCAGGGTGCTGAAATCTAAACGCCCTTGTCGGACTCTTTGCCTACTTCCACCCTGTGGAAGCACCTTGTCTTTGGACTGGAAGAGGAACATGTCACTCGCTGTCTCTTGACTTTAGCATGCTCGCCAGACTGAAGCCAAAGACTTGCAACACCCTTTTGAGCAAGCAAGGGACGAGGAGTGCTTCGTCCAACTTCAAACCCTGTCTGCATCACTGGGCTCGCATTGTCTTAGCCATCTACTGTTCCCACTTTAGCCTTTGATCCATATGCATATACCCACAGCCGATGGCTCCACCGTAATGATGAGCGGCAAGAGGCACGAAGACTGCATTTCGATTTTGATGCCCTACTCAGTCTTGCAATAGATCAAAGTCCCGGCGCAAAACGAGTGTTAGGTTGCGAGAAGAAGGAAGGAGGTTTCAATCGCGTGTTTGTGATCCAGCTCGACAATGGGAGGTCCGTTATTGCCCAACTTTCAACCAAGCTGGCTGGACCTCCACGTACCACCGTCAGCTCAGAGGTCGCGACTCTCCAATTCGGTATGTGTTGTTCTATACGTCATGTATGCTAGGCCATCGGCTTACATTCACAGTCAAGAAGTTCACGGAAATACCAGTTCCAGACGTGCTGGCATGGAGTTCACGAAGCGATAATCCAGTCGGTGCTGAATACATCATCATGAATGAGATCCCTGGAGTGCTCCTCAAGCACGTCTGGAATAATATGACAACCTCACAGCACATCAAGTTTATCGAGTCCATCGCATATCAGGTTAAAGAGCTTTGTGCTCTCGAGGTTCCTCACTATGGGTCATTGTACAATCCCATGAATGGACATGACCACATGTTAGCTTTCCGAAATCACTATGGCATCGGCCCTGTTTGCAAAGCTCATCATCAGGCGAATAAGCTGATTGGAATCGGGGACTCTAGCGACTCCACGCAGGGTCGTCTTGGACCTTGTGCGTTCCGCCTCTTTCTCCGATATGAACACAATGCTGACTCGACTCAGCGACTAGCTTAGAGGCCTACTATACAGACCACTTCAAACTGGCACGCTCACGCATGTCAATGAAACACACACAACACCTGGAGCTCTTGGATACCGCACAAAGGACGATCCAGACTCTGATCGCCCAGGATCACATTCGAGCAGCGGGTGCACCACTTCTATCACATCCAGATCTCCACACGGGAAACATCTTCGTCCTGCCCGAAGACCCCACGGTCGTCACCGGCGTCATTGACTGGCAGTCGGCCGCGGCGGAGCCGCCGTATATATTCGCTGCCGAGACACCCGACTTTGCGACGGAGCTACCAGAACAAGAAGAGTCTGAGACGACTGTCGATGAGGATTCGACTGAAAGTCAAGCTCTTGCGAATCTGAAAGCCGACGTGGAATTTTGCGTCAGGACTTGGTCGATCGTGCCATCGATATGTCCAAAGTTCCGTGAAGCGTCTCAACTGGATGAGTCTGTGCTCCAGCTGTTAAGCGCACCGAGCAACGGATGGCTGGACGACGCCGAAGCCCTACGATCGATTCTCTCCGACATCAAACAGAAATGGTCGGAGCTCGAACTGCCCGGAGAAAGCTTTTACCAAGAGACTCAAGAAGAGGCGGGAGCCCTTGCAGTCCGTCAGGATCGGCAGCGATCCACGCAACGACTCCAAGAGTTGCTTTCCAGACAGCTTGGATGTGACAGCGACGGCTGGGTTGCAGCGGATCGATGGGAGGAAGTCCTACCGCGGTATCGGGAGATCTATCGCAGCTTTGTTGAATCCGTTGCTGAGAGTGACCCTGATGAAGATGCTGATGACTTGTGGCCTTTCGATCAGCGCTGAAGCCGAGCAGTCAATAAATTCCCACCTACCCGCCTTCCGACCAACGCAAAGGTGTCGCCCATAAGAACTATCAAGAACAAGTTCTGCAGCTGGTCGTTTGGATCAAGACTGCATGAGTGCGCTGAGACATGGCGAACACGAGACATCGCTGTGGACTCCTCAATCATACCCCACTCCACCACGCTTATTCAACAACTCTGCAACGTCCCATCGATGCACTTTCGTACGTCTCCAAGTGAAGGCAGGTCGATGGGTGGATTGCGATGAAGATCTGAAGCGCCATTGGTTCATGTGATGAGGGTTAGGGCTCGGGTACAAGAGATAAAGGAGAAAAACAGCTCAACAATCTTGATAATAGCGGATCTGAACCGAAATATTGACCGAATCGCGACTTCAAGAGAACAAGATAAGAAACTAGAAAAGCGGACATCAAAGAACGATGCGACGCTGCTTCACATTGATTAGCAAATATCAGGCTAACCCTCAGTTCAGTTACTCGTTTCAGGTGCTCGAAGAAGCGCAGAGATATGCCTGGAGTGATATCCGTTGTACCTACACGAATGACGTTCCAATCCTGCTCAGACATGTGCATGTCGTCATCGCAAGCCTTCCACGGGGAAACAAGCCACCGAAGCCACTCACACAAGCTTTCCCGCAATTCTTGGTCTCGACAAGCTTTGGGACCCACACCCCGGAGTGGGGGATGAAACTCTTTTGTTCCATCCAACGATTCCCATCCCATGATTCCTACAACAGCCTGTACGGCGTGAACTAATACCGGTATCACCGCATGACTTTTACGTCAAGCTCACGAGTCCGATGCGAGACCTGTCTTCGCCAACACATCAACCGAGATGGAGGCCACGTCAACTCATTGCCGGCAACCTTTGACGCTTCGGCACTGTGACATCAGCAGCACACCATCTAGCTCGCTGGACTAACGCACGACTATCTCAAACCGCACCCTGTGGCGGGGTCGCACTGTTATCGTCCAGTTATAACAACATGCTTGGCTGCGTGATCTGTCTATCACCTGCAGGTTAGACCGCTGGCAATAACAGCATACCTGGACGGCGCACGCCTACTCGACCGCTGGCGAAACGAGATGACGCGCCACTACAATATGGGCCATGTCAAAACCGGGTTTGGACGCTCGCCGCAGCCTTGTCTCGTGATAGCACGTCAGCAGGCTTTTGTCAATTAAGCGCCCGACTGCTCTGTTCAAATACTGACCAGCTCGACTCTGTCTCGGACGGACTCCTCCATCATTTCATCTTTCACACAAGACTCTTTCAACATGACAGGCAACGTCGGAAAACTCTCGAGAGGCTCGCTCTCCCACAACAAGGGCTACAAGCCTGATGGTCGCAAGGCTTATGCTCGCGCCGCTCTCAAGTGTACGTACAATGATCGAAATGTCCCTCTCACCTCCCTTGCAAATGAGCCACCTTGACGCCCCGAGCGGCTCCCAAGTTCATACCACCGCCGAGAGTTTTGGAGATTTCTCCTTCATCTCAGTTGCACGGAGACGTACTACCTAGGAGCTTCGAGTCGCTTCACATCTCCAGTACCGCCGAGAGCTTCCGCTGACCCAAACAGACAACATCTCCCCTTCCATCGATGGCCCACTCTGCTCCGTCAAGAAGATGGCGCAGTCGGGCAAGTTTGGTTCTGGCGTAGGTGGCAAAGCACGCGTCCACGGCCATATGCTGGCGACAAAGGGTAGCGATGGACAGACAGGCAATGTACCGGTACGTACAAACCGCCATCTCCCACTCGGGTCTCGAACACGGCTCTCCGTGGACAAATGCAGTGAGAGTCTATGGTGGTAGCCCGCCGCAGATGATATGTCCCTCGAGAGCCGGATTGTTCAACACAGCAGACTCTAACACCTCCCAGGCCGAAGACGTCGAGCAAAACGCCCTCTACCTCGCAACCGTCAGCATCGGCACTCCCCCCCAGAACCTAAAACTCGACTTCGACACCGGCTCCGCGGACCTCTGGGTCTGGAGCACCGAGCTCCCCTCCTCCATCAAATCTTCAGCCTCGGCCTCCGCCCACACGATCTTCGACCCCAAGAAAAGCTCGACTTTCAAGAAGTCCACCGGTAGCACCTGGCAGATCTCGTACGGCGACGGCAGCGGCGCCAGCGGAGACGTCGGCACCGACACACTCGTTCTCGGCGGACTGTCCGTCGAGAACCAAGCGATCGAGCTGGCGAAGAAGCTGAGTGCTCAGTTCGTGCAGGACGAGGGGGATGGGTTGTTGGGGCTGGCTTTTGGGACGATCAATACCGTCCAGCCGGAACCGGTCGCTACGCCCGTGGATAATATTTCTGCGCAGGAGGATATTCCGAAGGATGCGGAGTTGTTTACTGCATACCTGGGGAATGAGTCCGAGGACAGTTTCTACACGTTCGGATACATCGACCAGGATGCTCTCGGCGGCGAGACTCCGACGTACACGCCTGTGGATAACTCCCAGGGCTTCTGGATGTTTGACAGCACCTCCGCATCTGTGAATGGCAAGACCATCGAGCGCTCTGGCAACACCGCCATCGCCGACACAGGTACCACCCTTGCCCTCGTCTCCGACGACGTGCTCGAAGCAATCTACTCCGCCATTCCCGGTGCTAAGCAGAGCACGCAACAACAGGGCTGGGTTTTCCCGAAGGACACACCGACCGAGGACCTCCCCACCGTCTCATTCGCAGTGGGAGACAAGCTCTACAACGTCAAGAAGGAGGATCTCGCGTTCCAGGATCTTGGAGATGGAACAGTATATGGCGGTATTCAGTCCAGGGGTTCGCAGCAGGACTTTGACATTTTGGGGGATGTGTTCCTCCGTGGGATTTATGCGATCTTCGATCAGGGAAACACGAGGTTTGGGGCAGTCCAGCGTTCTTGAGTTGCATACGTAGCCCAGCATCAAGCTCCCGGCGGCAACGAAGGTTTCAGAACCACTGGAAACTCTCAGGTGCTACCACAACTTGTTTTCAGGACCACAGAGATGTGTCGTACTCAGTACCTCTCTTTCAATGACAATGTGGTCTCGGATCGGCTCGAAATCCTCAGGTAAGACCTCAGAGCATAATTGATCATTCCGGGGGATCTCCGCATCAACTGTGCTTCCGCTTTGTCTTCTTCAACTACCCTCCTAGCACACCAATTCCCATTGATCACCAAACTGGCAAACACCTTCCCGCCACGCCAACCCCCACCATGGCAATCACCAATCGGACGGCCTTGCCGATGGCCGAAACGCAACGCATACGCCATGGCTAATCGTGAGATGGCGAAGCAACAAAGCCGTGGTATCTTGATAATCTGCTCCTTCTGTCGATTGGTCGTCTCTCACCGGCATCAACGGCTCAGTCGGGTGCGGATGCTTTGAGTACCACCACACGTGAAGGTCGTTGTGTATGAAAGCAAGGCTGGTTCATCGGATTCTCTCCGCATTGCGGCAGGGAGAATAAAACCAACATCCATCCCATTGGTCATACAGTGGTCATACATGCTCAGACTGTAGCGAGTGTTTGAAGCCCTCGGACAGAATGCTTGACCTTGATCGGTGGAGAATTGTTGTGAGGAACGCAGGACTATCCTATGCAACATCCCCTCTCACAACGCACAGTGCATCATCAAATTCTCCAACGTCACACCGCTGTCGCAACGACCCTGCTTGCCAGCCCCCTCGATCTTGCCAGATTGCGTGAGCGCACGAACGAAGTCAGAGCCCCATCCCGAGCTGAAACAAAAGTCAGCATCGTTCGAAACGCCAGAACTCGCGCTCGGAAATTTTACCTCGTCTGCCTCTCCAGCTGCTCCCCCAACCTCCCCATCCTCGAGCCGGCCTCTCCCACGTCCATCCCCAAAGCATGCACCAGCGCGTCAGCACAGCAGTCCCCATCCCATGGGTTCACGACCAAAGCGCCGTCCTCGAGATAGCCCGCAGCGCCGGCGAATACGGACAAGACGAGCGAGCCCGCGGGAAGGATTTCTTCCGAAGCTCGTACAGCTTTGTCGTAGTGGCACGCGATGTACTCGTAGCAGACCAGGTTCATCCCATCGCGCGTGCTGGCGACGAAGCAGACGTCTGAGGCGGCGTAGAGGGCCGTGAGCTCGTCTGGATGGATGGGTTTGTAGAGGAAGAGCACGGGGACGTAGGAGATGCTGCCTGTTTGAATGATTAGTCCAGGTGTGGAAAAGAAAGAAAGCCATCGGGTGTTGTGATCAAGGAGGGTGATCGATCGAGCTGCATTGCGGGTCGCCAGAGAGGGCGGGTTGAAGGGCACGCACCATACTTTCCATTGATCCTCCCAACCAGCTGCTGAACAATCTCCTTGAGATCCTTATGCGACTCGAGACTATCCCTGCTTGGGACCACGACTTGCACAAGCGTGGCTCTGCCGACCCACGATGGGTTCCTCTCGAGGAACTTCTCGAAAGCGAGCATTTTCTGCGGCAGCCCTTTGATGCAGTCCAGGCGGTCGACACCGACAATGACTTTGACGCCGCGGAACTTGTCCTTCATGCTGCGGATCGAGTCTTGGACGCTGCTCTTCCACAGGCGAGTGTGGAACTCTGCGGGCTCGATGCCGATGGGGAATGTTTGGACGGAGATGGGCCGGTTGTCGTGCGACATGGCGAATCCATCCAGGCGCTGGTCCCTGTCCAACTGTCAGCTTCTCCGTGAGCGAGTAGTATAGACAAGGTGTCAAGAACTTACAAGACGTCAGAGCAAGTATCTGAAAAATGGCCTCGATCCGCGTCTGTCTGGAAACCAACGACATCGGCCCCAAGGATCCCCTGGAGAATCTCCTCCTTGAACGGCAGAATCTTGAAGAACTCCTTTGCCGGGAAAGGGGTATGTAGGAACCAGCCGATGCGGATGTTGATGTCCATGTTCCGTGCCCGCTGCCGGAGCAAGAGCGGCAGTAGCATAAGGTGGATGTCGTGGACCCAGACTTTGTCGCCGTCCTTGAGGTCCAGCGCGACGGTGTCTGCAAACGCCTCGTTTGCCTTCTTGTACGCGGCGAAAGCATCGCCGTCGAAGCAGACTTTTTCGAGCTGGTAATGGAACAGCGGCCAGATGGTGGAGTCTGTAGACGAGCGTCAGCTCGAAAGGAGGAGAGTTTGCATTGATCAATGCGACAAACATACTGGAGAAGCCATTGTAGTACAACTCTGCCGTCTGATGATCAAGCAGTACCGGCACGGCGTTGAGCTCTTCCATCAGAGTTTTCTTCAGGAGACGACTTTGTTCCTGACGGATCTCGGTACCGGGCCATCCATACCAGAGGAAAGTCGCGTCGTTTTGTGTGAGTCCTTTGAGCCCTGTCACCAATCCGCCGCAGGAAGGACTGAGCTCAAATCGGTCGACCGCGACGCATCGGATGCCTACTGGTAGCCTGTTTGAGACGATCATCAAACGGCTGCTGCGCCCAGGAGCGGACATCCTGTCAAGGAATGTGGTCTTGGCGAGGAATAGTGAAGATGGCGTTCTTGAGTTCCCAATCGGCGAAAAACAATGTCCTTGTCGCGATCAGATGACTGGTTTTTTGGGTCTCGGGGTGTTGAGATGAGTCTGTTTGAACGAGGAATGTACACGCCTTGTTATATGGTACACTGTCCCAATACCAATCGCTCAAGACGACCAACATCGAGCCGTGCCGGTCCGGATCGAAGTTCCCCAAGCGGCGTCCACGGAGCAAAGTGATCCACCGCCCGCCATCTACCGAGCCGAGAGCCATTCTGTTCACTTCGTTGTCGTCCGATTGATCGATGGTGCTGATGGAGGCAACAATGGTTTGCTCGGAAGGGAGCAGGCTGAACGCGTCAACGCTTATCACACGTTGCCCTCGTGGCTTGCAACAAAAACATGGAACGCCTTTCCGAAGCGAGCCGACCACAGATACAGCTGGAAGGAGAAAATTTCAGTTCAGGTGCCTTCGGAGGCGGAACAGGCTGGAAAGCTGAGGATATGGGTTTGTGGAGTATACGGAGCATGGGGTCTCGGCTCGGAGCGGATGGGATACCAGCATGGCGTTGCTCAGTGGGTCGTATCTCCAGCTTCACGTCGACTCAAAAGTATACCTATACAGCACGCAGCAGCCACGGCGATTTGCATGACCTTGTCAACTTCATCTGCACCTCTGCAGCCAAACACCGAACCCTCAGCCACCCACCGACTCCTTACAATGGCAAACAACCAGGCTTTCTTGTCTCTCTTCCCAGGCATCTCTGCCTGCCCGCAAAATTCTGCCAACGACCCATATGTCCTTCTCGACATCGACGAGATGGCAGACCTGTACTCAGATGCTGTTCGCAGAGACTCGCACCACGACTCCATGCCCGTTGCCGATGGCAAGAATGGTACCGCCCCAGATCGTCAGGTACATGAACCAACGAACAAAGCTGATGAGTACAGCGTTTGGTGCCGCAGGCCCGCACGCGTCCAAGGACGCCGCCATGTTGGATTACTCCAACTCCTCGGAGTTGAATCAACCCCTTCAATCGTCGCCTCTGATGCCCCCGACAACGTGGCCGCAGAATTGGGACAATGACTTTCCGTTGTTCGATGAGACGGACCTCCTCCAACGCGGGCTGCCCTCGTTAGGCAACTCAAACGTCGCAAATGGATTCGACACGTTTGTATGGCCCGAGCCAGACACGCTGCCATGCACATCTACCGTAGAACTTCCCTGCGAACCTTCGCAGGACGGAATCACGCCGCTGTCGAACGCGTGTGCTAGCGGGATGATCAACGACAAGGGCGTCGCTGATACTGACCACGGCGCCGGCGTCGCCTTCGACAAGGCTGGACATCAGGCCAACAAGCGCAAAAGGACCGACAGCACGGCAAGCTCCAAGCAAGCGACGGAAGAGGGTTCTGCAGGAGCAGGAGAAGGAGTCGAGGTGCGGAGGCGAGCGAAGAACCGGCTTGCAGCCAACAAAAGCCGGGCGAAAAGCAAACGCCACCACGAAATTCTGCAGGAAAGGTACGACCAAAGCCTCGACCAGAACAGTGCCCTGAAGCGGCAGGAGCAAGCTCTGAGGGAGACGGCTGCTTTCCTCAAGGATTGCCTGCTGCAGCACAACTCGTCTAGCTGCAGCTGCAAGTGTCTCCACCAGTTCAACAAGTTGCGGGCGGAGAAAATTGCCCGTGATATCATCAGCCCAGGAGGCAGGTTGGCGGCGTGACCACTACTGCATAGGCAACGCATGTATACCAATTGTTCACATACCGAAATTAGTGGGCGGGGTTGTCTTGTGTTCTTGTGTCACGCTGTGTTCGCCGGTCGGAGTTTTGTCCGGGTCATCGGTTCGATCACCGTTATATCTGTGAAGAACATGGAGAGCCGGGCATCTGAACATTGACTTTGGATCAACATACCTCGACTGGCGACAAACGTCATACGGGGTTGTGCTGCGTTCAATGGTTGATACTTATCATGCAGATACATGATGCCATGTTCCGGTAATCATAACGAAGTCCTAGGCTAATGTAAAGCAACGCGTCAGTCGTCCCAATCCGATGTGGCCCACAAGCTCCACCGTCGTGTCTCAGACAATTCGAAACCGGGGGATAAGCCAGGCGGGTGCAAAGTACTGCAAAGCCGTTCAACCTGTCAACCGAAGGTTTGATTCCGTCTTGAGCAGAACTCAAACGTGCAGATCTGGCAGGTCGCTAACAAACGGCGTTTGGAAGATGTTAAAGGTTGGCCTACCCAACCTTGATCCTCAATCCGCAGCGGCTGGGACTACTAATCCTCAATTTCGCCAGGGGTTCCAGAGAACTCTGATACCATGCCGTAGGGCACGTGGAGTCTCGACACGATATACGAGGCCAACGTGGTAACGGCTCGAGCTTATTCCATCAGCGCATTGTTAAGGGAAGAGGGACATTCGGGGATACGGACTGTTCCTTCGAGCGACCGGTGACTGCCAAGCTTACCGCCGATACTGGAGACCAACGGAACACGATATCAGGTGTGATGGGTCATCTAATATTAGTCCACGAATGGGCGCACAAGAGCAATCTCTCGCCCCTCGGACCCACCGCCCGCCCTTTGAGAAAGGATTACATTCCTGACGCTCGCCCAGCCGAATGGATCTTGCTGTGTTAGTCCTCCTAAAGCCGTTACAGCTTGACAATCGCAAGCGAAAGGCGTCTCGCTTCTTTTGTTTGTCCGAGAGCGACTGCAGCTTGGTAATCAGCAGAGCAGGCTTGTCTCGCTCCGTTTGTCTTTCGGTAGTCGTTGGAAGTTGGTGGATGACCGGCAAAAGGCGATAGAGAAGAGTCTATCCCACCAGGCTCCCACGGATGGACTAGGAAACGGTGATGTCCGAAACTGCATCGCCAAAGGCGTTGACTGCTTCGGAGTCGTGCCCGCGACCCCGCAGCTGTAGAGGGTACTCATGTGGACTCTCAGCCATGATCGACGACAGCTGGGAAAGGTGCAGGGATGTACCATGCCATCGTTTCCCCCAAAGTCTGTCGGCGTATTCGCTTCGTCTTTTGTGTTTCGGTCGCGACCCGAGTCGCAGACTTACGAGCAGACTGACAAGGGTCACGTGGTGGCGTAGCGAATGTGGTTTGGGCCTCGCTTGTCTGAGGCGAAACCCCCGGTCACCGACCCATCAGATCATTCCTCAGTGGCTGGTCGTCTCGGCGTTGTGATTTGTTGAGAGCAATGCGCCAATCAGCGACTTTTTTGGTCGACATGCCCATCAGGGACTCCAGTTGAGCAGTCTCATAGCCCTGACGAGCATACATACCAGATCCAACCTCAAAGAAGAGGGAGTCTAGGGAAGTCGTAGCGCCAACCCAATCTATGGACGGAAAAGGTTCGACCAAGAGCCTCTAGCCTCCTCTCGCTCGTGGAGCCCCATTCCCAAAGCCGGAAGGGGTTCACCACGCTGCTTCAGACCCACGTCCCCCTGATCATTAATCTGCATGTCAACCTGGTGGTCTGGCCTGGCCCGCCTGGCGCGGCGCAATCCTTTCTCACGGGTGAGACGGGGACACGAGTCGCACTCGCCCAGGTCGTAGGGCGATTGGACGGTCTGTTACTGCCGTTTCGATCAGACTTTCGGGGACGCTGCTCCGCGAGCCACGAGGGATGGGTCCAAGGTGAACTCAGCTTGCCGTACAGTAACCTTCTCGCGAAATCGTGATCGTGGAGTTTCCGTTGTAGGTCCTGGTGGATAAAACGAGCATCACTCCGTCTCGTATCGAGCTTGCAGGGTCGTCTTGCAAAGTGAAACGATTGAGTTTGCTTCCAAACGCCCTTTAATATGAGCCCACCATCTTCAGCTGTTGCCTCCAGAAGGAGGATCTCGCGTGCGGTGAGTCTATAATGTGGTTTATCCGTCGTCGTTCGTATGCTAATGTGCAAAGTGCGACCAATGTCGGAGGCGGAAAACGAGATGCGATGGGAGGACCGAATGCAGGCCATGCCTCGAGACTGGGTACGGTAGCGTCAGCCAACAACACTTTGGCATTTCGCTAACAAGTGCAAGGCTTCGATGCATCTACGGCTCTTCGATGAGACATGCGTCTGGTCCACAGTGTGAGTGGCGGTACCTTACATCCCGACAAGATCGATACTCATGATCGATATAGACATTGCATTTCTCGAGCAGAAGTTGAAGAGACTCGAAGGCGTCGTTCAGGACATCTCGTCGTGCACCAACTCGGGGCAACAAGATCGAGCCGCAGAAAGCCGCATGGACACAAGCTTCTCCGAGCCTTTGTGGTCGACTTTACCAACCCTTGGTTGCATCGACTCTACCATCTCAATTTCGCCTGATCACCGGGCATCTTTCGACATCACGCGGACTCAGTCGTCCAATGGCTCTAGCGAAGATCTACTAGAGACTGTCGGATCGAAAGGCCAAGAAATAGCCGCTCATGGCACAGAACTCACCACGAACTACCGTGGACAAACGACTGGTGTCGAGGTCTTCCGGGTTCTTCGTGGTCTCTGCAACATATTTCTCGGCCTCGGAACCGACTCAGACAACGCTGCCTGGGACATGGCCAACGCTCTCGACTCGGCTTTCCCGACACACTCCAACTCTACTACTTCTCTTGCCAAGATATGTTTCTCCTCCGAAGCCTCGATCAAACGATGGATTGATATTGCCTTCGCGCAGGCCTTCCAACTCTGGCCGTTCATCGATCGCGAAGATCTCGATTTCCATGCGCAACTAATGATCGAACAGGGACATACCGGTCAGGGCAGGAGTGATGATGACCATCTGGGTCTTGTGCATGCCGTGATAGCTCTCGGACAACGGCATGATGTGGGACTCGTCGATACGGGGAGCGACAAGAACCCCGCCTCCAACCCTCCTGGGTAGGTCCGACCTGTTCAGAATTACACAGTCGATTGAGTTTGCTGTTGAAAAGAGGACAGCATCCAACAGTTCGGGATTGCCAGAGACTTGGTTCCCCTGACGCAGTGCAGCCGCAGCATCACAGCCGTGCAGACAGTGTTGTGCATGGCCATCTACTCCAAGTCCATAGCCGCTCAACGGATGGTGCACGCCTACGTGAGTATGGCCGGGTACGCAGCGTACGTCCCTCCTTTCTCTACTCATGGCCGTCCAGAGTGAGGTCGAATCCACACACAAACCAGTCTCCATTTGCCCCGCCGCTTGACACGGAACTGTCCGACTGCTTCTAACACATCTCACCTCAACAGACATCAACTTGGTCTACACGAAGCCGCATACGACCGCTACCCTTCCGACAAAGACAGATCAATACGCCGACGAGTGTATGACGTGCTCCGGACATTCGACGGCTATGTCACCTGCTCCCTAGGCCTACCTCGCAGCCTCCGTGGCCTGGGGCAAGTCGGCACCTCCATCGATGCACCGTTCCTCGGGCAGCCCGAAATGCTGCTGGCAGCCAATGCAAACCTGGATCTCGTGGACATCCTGGGCGACACGCGGGAGAGCCTTTACCTGATCAAAAGCGTGATGAGAGCCGAGACGCCTTCCGCCGTCGGCCTCCGGCAGCTGCAAGAGTTCGACGCCGCCTTGGACCGATGGGTGCAAAAGTATCCCGCTTTCGCCCAGATCACCGACGCCGAGCTGTCGTCCTGCACAAAGCAAGTCACGGGCCATGTCCCTCCCCCAGTCTTATCGGGTCTTCACCTACTAACAGCCCATCTCTCCAGGCCCCAACTCTTGCTCAGATACTCGCTCTGCTTTGTCACTCTGGAGATGTACTCCCCATTCGTCCACCACGTCGCACAACCACAAGACTCCCACGGCCCATTCGCGTACGCCTACGGATCGAAATGCGTCGAAGCGGCCGTCAGCGCCGTCTGGACCGCACAAGAGCTGGACAAGCGAGAGATGCCGGACGAGGCGTGGTGCCTAACAGTCGACGTCATGGCAATGGCAGCCACGACTCTCCTCGTCGTCGGACTCGGATCCCCGCTAGAGAGCACTGCGGCCTCTGTCAGAGATAGCAGCTCCGCCGCCAAAGCACTCATGGAGAAGCTCGCGCGCAGGAACGCCTCGGCGGCCAAGTGTCTCGAGTCGTTAACAGTGAGTAAACGAACTGCAATCCAAGCCTCGCTCGCCCTACCTAGCTCCCAGAAACGCTAACGTCTGATCGACTCTTCCAGCCTTTGTATCGCAGTGCCCCGCCCTCGCCGTCGGCCGATGAACCAATCGAATTGGCAGTCTGCAACTACAACAACGCGGTGCAACAGGACAACGTCGACATCTCGGCTCTCGATTTCGAGCCGGTCGCACTCGACCCAGCTCTCGGCCTGGACTCGCACACGCACACGCAGCCAGTCGCGTTCGACCCGTCGATGCTGTACTCGCCATTCGACCTGTTCGGGGAAGCGCTGGATTTTCCAGCATGCTGGAACGAGTACACGTTCGAAGAACATTCCCAGGTCTGACATGCGGTACATATGTGTGGGACTCGTCGGGCCAACCACAGCGTGGTCGTGTCAATGGAAATATCACTTTGTCTCAAGGAGTCAAAGCAACCATGTAAAAGCAATTCCACCTCCGAGGATCCCCGAAAACGATTCTTTCTGTTCTAATCTTTCTCATTACGCACATCGTCTGCGGATGGCTTTTCGCTTTCTCTCCTCCGCTTCCATCCAACATTGTTACACGAAATGTGTACGTTCATGCGTCGGCAGCGCTTCGCTTTTGAGTACATGTATGTAGGCCGTCTCAGCTGCACTCGAGTTGCGATCGACCGCTCGCCAGCCGGGCTTTCAAGGCTGCGTCGCTGTTGCTCCACTCGTCATGCTGATAACAATACTTCAGCATGGCGAACATATCTGGGACCAGCGAAGTCAGCAATGTAACAGCTTCTCCGATGGTTTAAACCACAAAAGAACCCCACCTAGACCTCTCTCCTCCTCGGCAAGACCATTTCTCCTGGTCTGCTCCCGCACGTACTCCGCGCGCTCATACCGAATATCCTCGTACAACTTCATCCTCTCCTCGACTTCGGAAGCAGGGGTGGAGGCGGGGAGGAGGCGTGTGATGCAGATGGCGTCTTCGATTGCCATGGCGCCGCCTTGGCCTAGGACTGCGGAGTTTGTTAGTTCCATCATTGCAACGCGTGACTAGCTCTTGAAGGAGTTTGGAATTGAACACGTACAAGGCAAGAAAGGGTGCGCCGCATCACCAATGAGCACCAAGCGTTCCCTCGTCCAAGTCGGCAAGGCCTGCATGTCGTACAGCACCCAGACTTTGACATCTGCGGGAGCGAGCGCGACGATTTTCTGAGCTGCGGGACACATGTGCTCGAAACTCTTCACAAGCTGATCACGGCTTCCAAATGCGTTTTGCCCTGCTTCTCCGATCTCACGGTTCGGCACAAAAGCGGCGATGTTCATCGCCGTGTTGTCGCGGCAAGAGTACAAGATGAGGTTCTTGCTTCCCTCGGAGATCTCTTCGAACCAGCCATTGGGGTCGATGAGCGGTGCGATCTCGGGATCTGCTTGTAGGACTGAGCGGGGGACGAGCCAGCGGTAGCAGCTTTTTCCATAGGGGAAGGGTTCGATGGCAGAGTCCAGCTTTTGGCGGCAGAAAGAGTGCGCGCCGTCGGCGCCGATGATCAGGTCGCCGTGGAATGAACGGCCGTCCGCCAGCGATACGGTCGCGTTCGTGATGTCGACGTCCTGGACGCGGCAGCCGAGCAAAAACTCAGGCAGCGGACAGCTGAGGCTTTCGTCCACGGCAAGCTGCTTCAACGCATCGTGGAGGTCGGCGCCGGCCTCTTGGTGGAAGGCTGACTTTTCCAGCAAGGTGACGGCGTGGCCCTGTTGGCGGAGGGCGATTGCGGCTGAGAGGCCGGCGATGCCGGCGCCGATGATGATGATCTTGAGAGGCATGGGTAAGGTATTCAATGTTAAGTTTGCGAAGGTTGGTGAAGGTTGAGCTTATTCCAAGCCAAAGGGACCCTGGTGGCTGACATGAGCCGGATATTTGAACTCATCATCCCTGTCACACAATTCGGAATGAATGGCTGTGTGTAATGTAGCTTGGTGGCTGTAGAACTGCCAGTCGGGCGGTTTCCTCTCGGGGCTTCGTTCGGGTCGTTAAGTTCCCAGTAGCCGACGAGATTAGGGAGTCTTAGGGCTACACTCTGCAAGACTCCGGATGACCGACAGCTAGCCGCTTGTAGTTAGTGGACTTCCACAGTCCAGACTGCCGGAATCTCGGATGTGAATCTCCAGGCCGATCCGGTTCGGCGAGTCGGTAAATCGGTGGGAATCCTCACTCCAGCCGTACGCAGACTTATGAGCAAATACTGTAGCTGTGCATGGTAGTGGGGATGAGTTTTTTTCCAGGGGGCTGCAATGGCACAGTGATTTGCAGACGGCCACGACTGAGTCCATTTGTGGGATGATGAAGCAAACGCTCTGCTGACTGCTCGGGTGCCCTAAACATCCGGACGATAGTACAAGATGCTAGCCACTCGCCCTGTCACTGCTATATATCCTGTGGGATGCGGCTGAGAAACGTCTTCGCTGGCCCACTGCATCTCTACAACACCGCAAACCTCACCGTCGACAGTCCCTTCACACACACCATGGAATCCTCAATCCGGGCCCGCTACGTGGACCTCGAGAGCAGCCATGAGCCCGCCATCGAGATGCAGCGAACCGACACTGACAGTGAAACAATAACGAATGCATGGCCTGATGTCGACCCGCGGGCGCTCTTGAAGGCCTTGATTCCGGCAGCTTTCATGCTCATGGCCATCTTCTGGATCAACGCTTCTCACATGTATGGCGTATTCCACCGCCAAGGCGCCTACACCCACAGAGCCCAAGTGGCATTGGCAGACTTCGATGGAGGCGATTTTGGAGAAGCCCTGCGACTGTCAGCGGCGATGAACAACGGAACCTACGGTTATCCCACCTACGTCAACATCGATGCGTCCGCCTCTTCCATCGAGTCGATCAGGCAAGAAGTCTTCAAGGGCACATACTGGGCAGCCATCGTCGTGCAACCCGGAGCCACGGATCGCTTCAACAATGCTGTCCTGGGTACCGCCAACGACTACAACTCCAGCGTCGTCTACACCTACTATCTGCTCGACGCCCGCTACTACACCCTCTACGTCTCCAACATCCTGTCGACAACCCTCACCACCGCATCAACAGCGTCAAGCATCTTCAGCTCCAAGTTCATCTCGCCTCTGCTCGCCACCGGCGGATTCACAAACACGACCGCAGCCCTTTCCGCTCTCGCCGGCCCTGCACTCCCCCTCCAGAAGCCCGCCGCCTCCCAGCTCTTCGGGGACATGGACGACAAGGCCTTCATCAACACCATCGGCACCGTCCTCCCCATCCTCATGCAGTTCTTCTTCATCATGGCATGGAACGGCATGAGCAACGGCTTGCACCTGTACGCCGGCTTCAACATGCGCGCCCACGTCCTCGCCCGCCTCTTCTTCAGCACCGTCTGGCCCCTCTTCACTAGCCTATGCGTAGCAGGATGGACCTTTGCTTTCCGCGGCTCGTACGAAATGGACGCTAAGATGTTCTTCGCCTTCTGGGCCGTCACGTGGGTCATCTGCATGATCAACTTCGACGTGCTGGATATTTTTACGGGCTTCGTGCCCATGGCGTTTGTGCCCTTCTTCGCCCTGTCCTGGATTATTTTCAATGTGGCTGCTGCACTAGGGCCGGTGGAGATTCTGCACCACTGGTATCGTGTCAGCTACTTTTTCCCTTCGTTGCATTGGTATAGGACGCTTGTTACTATTCTCACGGAGGGAGGGTACAACAGGCTTCAATACACTTTGCCGGTGCTTGCTGTGTGGTTGGTGGCTTTGAAGTGTCTGAGCCCGCTGGCGACGAGGAATCGGGTTAGCAAGGCGCAGGGGGTGTTTAGGTGGTATAATGAGAAGGATGCGCTTGGAGGGCCTCATTGAGCTGATGCAACCTCGATATCTTTACACATTTAGAATTCGACACTCTACTGGATTTGATTGCACTCTAACACGTTCGACCAACCTCACCCTCTCTCTGCCCGTATTTCCATCCAACCTTTGTCTCCGGGACCTTTAACCCATTTCAAGATCGACTGCTGATGGTCGCAGCGTCGCTCCACACTCCAACCGACCGTCGTAGAACTCCATTTGTGTCCCCGGGGCCTTGACACCGCTTCAAAATCGACCACCTATGAGCGCAGCACCACCACGGCGCATCCTTCTTCCCACCATTAGTGCAGTCTGCGAACGACAAGTGCGGGCCGCAATACGCGTTCCTATCAAAGACACCTGTCTTACCAGTCGCCAAATAACCGTCCCAAGTCCCGCCATGGCTCATATCCCAACACTCGGTCCCGCAGATCTGCTTGTTGCGGGACTCGAGGTGGCGCAAAATACCACCCTCCATCGTCGCTCGCTGGGCGGTGGTATCGCAGTGATCGCCCGTGGCCCGGTAGCGGTAGGTGAAAGCACCGACTGTTCCCGTGAAAGTGGCGCAGCTGTTGCCCTGGGAGAGGTAGTAGATTGTTTTGCCCAGCTGCTTCACGTTGGCGGCCAGGCCGCTGCCGAGGGTGTAGCAGGCTGCGCCGGTGATGATGTAGTCGCAGACTCGCATTTGTTGTCTAGGTAATAGAGTGGGGGTGGAGGTTTCGGTGGAGTTGGCGTCTTCCTGAATTGTGATGAGGTGTGGTCAGTCAAGAGGTCTGGCTGCTTCCGGGCTTGTGGTTTCTCGATGGTGAGACAGGTTGGAAGGCGGATTGTGGCTGATGGTAGGACGTTGATGTATTGGGTTCAAGGGTGAATCAAAGTCGAAATGATGTCTACCCTCTAAGCTCTTCATTTCCTCCGACTTACCAGTTCCCATCTCGCCCAGTGGTCTGGGATGACACGGCCATACTGTTCGCTATCGGTAGGTGCTGCGGTGGCCGACGAGAGGACTATTAAGGCCAGACCTAAGTACAATCCTAGAAATATTATAATATTATTAGTGTTACAATATTATTAGCAATCTAACAATCCTAGGGCACTAATATTATTAAAGGATTAGCAATATTTATATATAAAAAATCCCTAGATTTTAGACTAGATTAGGATAGATTTCCCTAGCTTTTTAAACTTTAAGTACTATATAGACCTACTTTAGCCCTATATCCTATACGGCTAAGGTCCTACGCCGTTTATCCGCGTCCTACCTACGCGCCTTTCCTAATCCGGACGTCTACCGTACTCCTCTAGAGCCGACTTTAACTTTCTTAAAGTCTTATCTTTTCTATATAACTACCTCCTAAAAATTAACTACTTTTAACTATAGCCTCTATAATCTTAAGCGTACTCTTAAGTATACTACGAACCTTATAACTAAATACTCCTAAAGAGATATAGTATCCTAGTAACTTTATAAGTACGTATACTAAGTCTCTTTTCTTAGAGGATAAAAGAATTATAGAGCTAGACCTTAACCTCTTAAGGGTCCCTAGGTTTAAGCTCCTATTTACTAAAAAGAAGCTAAAGTCCTTTATATAGACCTATAGATAGTATATTATTAATAAGGATAGGATCGACTATTAGTTATACTAGGAATATTATATAGCCTTATCTTATCCTAAACGTCCTAAATACTATCTATTTTAGATTAACCTATAGACTATAGGTTCTATTAATTATATACGCGATATATACTATATTAAAGCGGATAGTACTATACTAGTACGTCCTCGTAAAGTACCTGCCTCTAATAGTAGCTATTAGGCGTCTATTACTAGATTTATCTTATTATCTACTATAACGGGGTTAGAATACCGAAGGGGTTAATCGGGTTAAACTAAGGGTTAATAAAGGTAGAGGAAGAAGTAGTTAGTATAATAAATACGGTTCGTTATAATTACTAACTTCGATACATAAGTTAAGTACGAGGCTCCTATAAAAGATAGAAACTAACTATCATATATACTAAGGAGACTCGTCTATTCCTATACTCTACTCTATATCTATAGAGTAGTAGAGTATATAGAGTAATAGAGTAGTCTATAGTAGAGTAGCCTATA
>QZFA01000113.1:0-96337 GCA_003614995.1 Cladosporium phlei
TTTTTATTTCCCCCCCCCCCCCCTCACACATCCACACATCATGCGCGGCGCCCTGGCTGGCATCTCGCTGGCAACACTCGCGACTGCGTCGCCCGTGCTTGTCTCCAGCATTCACAATGAAGCTGCTCCCATTCTCTCTGCGTCGAACGCAAAGGAGATTGCCGACAACTACATGATCAAGTTCAAGAACCACGTCACCCAGAACCTGGCTGCTGAGCACCACGGCTGGGTACAGGGCCTTCACGAGCAGGCTCAGGTCGCAAAGACCGAGCTCCGCAAGCGCTCGCAGACTCCCATGGTCGATGACATCTTCAGCGGCCTCAAGCACACATACAACATCGGCGGAAGCCTGATGGGCTACTCCGGCCACTTCGATGAGGATGTCATCGAGCAGATTCGCAGACACCCTGATGTAAGCTAGCTCGTCCGACAACCTCGGCAATCCCGCAACTCAAGCTAACTCCATCACCACAGGTCGAGCTCGTCGAGAGAGATCAGGAAGTCCACGTTCTGGGCAACGACGAGGTCGAGGTCGAGAAGAATGCTCCCTGGGGCCTCGCCCGTATCTCCCACCGTGACAGCCTGAGCTTCGGCACCTTCAACAAGTACCTCTACACCGAGGACGCCGGCGAGGGCGTTGACGTCTACGTCGTCGACACCGGTACCAACGTCGACCACGTCGACTTCGAGGGTCGTGCGTCTTGGGGCAAGACCATCCCTCAGGGTGATGCCGACGAGGATGGCAACGGACACGGAACACACTGCTCTGGTACTGTCGCCGGCAAGAAGTACGGTGTCGCCAAGAAGGCCCACGTCAAGGCCGTCAAGGTCCTCCGCTCCAACGGCTCCGGCTCCATGTCCGACGTCGTCAAGGGTGTCGAGTACGCCGCCGAGTCTCACGCCGAGCAGGTCAGCATCGCGAAGAAGGGCAAGAGAAAGGGCTTCAAGGGCTCTACTGCCAACATGAGCTTGGGTGGCGGCAAGTCGCCTCTCCTCGACCAGGCTGTCAACGCTGCCGTCGACGCTGGCATCCACTTCGCCGTTGCTGCCGGTAACGACAACGCCGACTCTTGCAACTACTCCCCTGCCGCTGCCGAGAAGGCCGTCACCGTCGGTGCCAGCACTCTCGCCGATGAGCGTGCCTACTTCTCCAACTACGGCAAGTGCAACGACATCTTCGCCCCCGGTCTTAACATCCAGTCCACCTGGATCGGCAGCAAGTACGCCGTCAACACCATCTCCGGTACCTCGATGGCCTCTCCTCACATTGCTGGTCTTCTTGCCTACATGCTCTCTCTCCAGCCCTCCAAGGACTCTGCCTTCGCTGTTGCGGACATCAGCCCCAAGAAGCTCAAGGCTGACCTGATCGCCATCGCCACTGAGGGTGCTCTTACCGATGTTCCCAGCAACACCGCCAACATCCTCGCCTGGAACGGTGGCGGAGCTTCCAACTACTCTTCCATCGTCGAGAAGGGCGGCTACGAGGCTTCCCACCGCCCCACTATGCTCGAGGAGATTGAGTCCGAGGCCAAGGTCGCCGGCAACAAGCTCTACTCCGAGGGTGACGAGCTCGCTAAGAAGGTTGCCGAGCTCACCGACAAGGTCGAGGACCTCATCTCCGGCGAGCTCAAGGAGATGTTCCGCGAGCTCAAGCGCGAGTAAGCGTTGATCGAAAGTCGCACCCCAATGCAGGCTTCGTCAGAGAGAAGCCGAGCCACAGTACCGGCTCTGGTGGTGTGCACACGCAGCATGTTTTATTTTGCATAGACTTGGTGCTGCAGGCACGAGGCTGATGTGATCTCTTTTTGGATGGGATGGAATGTCTTTCCATGGCACGACGGTTTTAGATTCGTCGCATGCCTGTTGGCCAGATGTATACATGTACGCAGCGTATTTGATTCAAGTGAAGATGAATGTGCATTTCCAGTCTCATTGTTTTCATGTTTTCATGAAGTGTGAATGTGTGACAGTGATCGTGAAAGCTTTGCTCCATACACGTATGTAGGCTTCCAACTACATGAGTGTATTCAACCTATGCCTTCTGCGATGTTACCTCTCTCGATTAGATGTCTGGTTTGGGAGTCGCGTGATCATTTCCTCTTAGGCATCTGCTGTGACCTCGCGTGCTCTTACCTTGCCGCCTTGAGAACGACCGCGCCTTCCATTGGATCTTGCTTGATGCTGCTATAAATCCATGATAGACTGAAAGACTCACATTTCAACCACATCTTACGAACATACATTTCGCTTACCTACTTCCATGTATTGGCATCCTCTTGCAATCTCGCCGTCGCCAAGCGAGAGAGTCCAGCCCCTCTTTCCCCGGGAGCTCGTACCATACAGCCAGCTCCACCCGTTGTCTTCATCTTTATGCAACGTGGGATTTCCTCACCACGGCCGAACACTCTCTTCACCAACCCACCGACACCATGGCCGATCTTCTCAAAGGCTTCTTCGGCGGCGCTTCTTCCGTCTCGTCTGCTGTTCCCAGCGATGCTGGTAAGATCTACCTCTCAACCAATTGACCGACCGCAATACTGACAGGAAGATATAGACTTCGCCGACTTCGCGACAGCAGCCTCGCCGTTAGCACCCTCGCATGCCGCCTCTTCTGTCTCTTCTGGCGCTGCCGCTGCGACCAGCACCGCCGCCGCATTCATCAACGAGAACCGCCCGTACACTGCCTGGTACCGCGTCTGGGAGCGCACCACTCTCGCCGACTTCTACCAGGAGCTCGTGGTCATCCCCGTGATCTTGGTCATTGTCATTGTCAACATCATCGGCACACGCGCAAACCGCGCGCGCGCGAAGCAATGGGCCTCCACCTACTTGCCCATGCTCGACAGCGAATATGCTAGCGTCGGGTTTGACGGCCGCAAGAACACCCGCGTCTCCGACGTCAAGGCGGACGGTCTGTCCGAAGTGATTTCAGGCAGCACCGAGGTCCCGGAGAACATGCTGAAGGAGAAGAGCAAGAGCGAGTACATCGCCTACTGCACCGGAAGACAGAACGTCGCCTGGTTGGACATCAGGATCTCTCTGTACAAGCGCTACAACCCGCTCGCGTGGTTCGGCGAGACTGCCATGGCCTTCTTCGCCGACAGCATGCCCGCGCCCGCCGAGAGGGTTGAGGCCACCGCCTACTGCTTCGATGGCAAGGAGAAGACTCTCCTGCCGACCGCTCCCGCTAGCAAGGACTCGACTTACGATGGCTTCGTCTTTGCCATTGTCCATAAGGACAAGATGAGGGCTCTCCGTGACGAGCGCTACGACATCTCTTTGACCACGACCAAGGACCACGCAAAGCTCCCCAACTGGGCCACTGTCATGAGCGAGAGTGCCGAGGTCACCGAGGCCATGCTCACACCGGAGCTCATCAAGGCTGTTACGGATGCTGGCGACGACCTCGAGGCTTTGATCATCACTGACATGCCCATCGATGCCCCCAAGAAGTAAGACGAACATCGCGCCCTAATGGAAAGAACACTGCTAACAGCCCTCACCAGACTCGACGACCTGATCCCCCGCAAGCGCGTCCACCTCTCCATGCGCCTCAACCCCAAGCCCGCCTCGACCTCCCTCTTCGCCACCTTCCTGCGCATGCCCGACCACCTCGTCAGCACCGCGCACTTCCGCCCCGAAGCCCTGCGCAAAGTCCGCGCCACCCGCGACGACGAAGCCAAGAAGCTGCGCAAGATCGACGACGAGGAGAAGGCCGAGGAGCGCCGCGTGCAAGCCGAGAAGCTCAAGAAGGAGGAGCGCGACCGCAGACTCAGCAAGATGAACGCCGACGAGCAGAAGAAGTTTTTGCAGAAGGAGAAGGAGGCCGAGCAGCGCAAGATGTCCAAGAAGCGGACTACTAGGGCTTAGGGGCCCCGTGTTTCGACCCTTTGGTTCGGTTGTACATAATGTTTTTTGCTGGGGATGGGCCCTGGATTGAGACATGGCTGGCTAGTTCTCGGTCTTGTCACTGTAGTCACAAGTGGGAGGACTGGCTGTTGATATAGTTTGGCTATCTTCGGAGTTGTTTTGACAAACCCAGCGGCTGGCGTGTCGAGATATTGGTAGGTAGCTTCGGGCCGCTCGACTTTGGTGGGCGAGTCTTTCCCACCCTTTTGTACATCTACTCATCCATCCGCTTCAAAAAGTTACAGATACAACCATCGAGATCGTCTCGATCTTCAATCGCGAGTCCCCGTCGTCCATCTTACAGGCATCAACGGGTATCTGATATATCGAAGTTGTGGATGTCTACCACCACATGCGAGGGCTTGGTGTAGTGAGATATCCACGTTAGAGACGATGTATCTCATTGGCACCAATATCTTCGTAACGTACTGAAGTCGCTGATACATCCACATGCGAATGCTTAGCCCAGTGAGATACAAGTAAAACACAGGCATACTTCTCAATGGTACCGGAAGCTTTACAACATTCCAGAGTTGCTGATTTCACCACCGTGGAGTGACTTCGATCCAGTGAGATGTCGATACTAGATGTAGCGTTCTCTCACTGGCACTGGCAGTTTTACCGTGCGCCAAAGTTGCTGATACAACCGCATGGAGAGGCCTGATCCATCGGGACACTGATATTACATGTATGTAACCTCTCAGAGGGCATCTTGGGTCCTGTAGGCTTTCTTCTCGCCGTCAACTCAACGATACTCTGCTCCATTACTACACATCTCATACCTTTGTGGGTTTCAGTAACGCTTGCATTTCGACAACTGTGAATCGTCATGTCCAAACCCAACAGCCGAACAGCAATTTACTCAGGAATATATGCACAAGTGCCCCGATGAGCTTCAAATCGACTCCATCTATCCAATACATGATGTCTCTTAGCTCGTCATTCTGGAAGTGTCAGGCAAAACGCAAACAACCAGGTCTCTCTGATATAGACCTCATATGCTCGATGTCATAACCCCAACCCTAACCCTACCATGGACTATATAATGCGTAACCGATTTCTTGGACAATGCCGGTGACATTGGGATGCGTTCTATGATTTCGATCGGGACGTAAATATCAGGTGGACGGTCGATAGTGTGCAATTTTCTATCCTAAAGGTGGTGGAATTACAACTTGATCCCGAGCGAGCAACACAACGGGATTGTGGTTGTTTCAACAGCTTCGATTGTAACAGAAAGGGCAACCAAATCGCTGGCTCCAGTTTACTGCGTGATATGATACTAGACTCCGAGCGTGGACTACACAGTCACTCACAACAGTCTGTGTTGCCCGCCTACCGATCATCATGTTTCCCGGTAATCGGTACTAGGTCGACACCAATGCCATCTATCATCCACGGCCCTAGATGACAAGAATGCCATCTCAAGAGCTATCAGCAACTGCCGAGACCCAGCCACGTGCCAGGCGATTGTAAGATCTATCTCTGGTCTGTAAACGAGACTCCGAAACGCGATGGACTCCTTGAGGAGTGTCTTTCGAAACCGCCTAGTCAGGCGCAACTACTTACTCCTGCTTCACTCCAGCGCTAGCAATACAAATGCCGCACGTCTCGGTGGCATAAACCCTGCGTTGGAGTGCGCGCCGTGCAGACTCCAACAATTCTCACAGTAACTGCAGTTTTGTCTCGAGCAGTGATGTGGCGTGATCAACGCGGACCAGCATTCGGCTCGGCGGAGACATCATCTGTGGGAGTGTTTTTGGTGATCGACGACAGCAAATGCTGATCTGATCCAAACCAGCCTTCGTTCGAACGGAGGATGGTGAGCTGCAGTCGGTCGATATCGCTCGAGACCAACGCATTTCAAGCTGTCTAAGCCTTGCGTATACACCCACCACGTGTCAAGCCCCTGATAGCGAGTACTGACCAATGCTGATGGCGATCAACCCACCATCTTGTTATTCATCAAAGCTTTAGTCGGCCCCGACGGTATGGTAGTCCATTGGAACTCTGGAGGAAGCGACCTGAAGTTATAATGATCCGCTGAGGATCCGACTTGAGTAAGCCGTGAAGACGTGGGCAGATTGCGAACCTGTGAGCTCGAGTAAATCAGTCTGTTGTGTGCTGTCAGTCCAATATGCCGTGAAGACGCATGCAAATTACGAGTCAATAAGCTTGAGTAGGTGAGTCGGCATTCTTGCGAATAACCAGTAACCTCGAGTAATTGAGTCGTCGGCACTCAACCTTCTATGCATGCATAGAACAAAGCACACGACAAGGGGATGCGAGACATGAGTAGTTATTCGCAATCATCTTCACAACTCATGCAACTTCTCACATGCTAGGATCACAGATTAGTGATTCAGGACCATGATGCCTCGGCGGTGCTCGCGTGGGAAAAGAAGATCAATATTCCTGCGAGAACACCGGCAGATTCACCCGTCCGCGCGCTCCGCTCTGATCAGCAGTTTAGAGATCAACGCGCAGAGACGCGCTCGCAGTCCAAGTGTCCTCGTGTTTGGAAGAGGGCAGATCTTCCATTTCCAAACGTCTTGGAAACACCTGAGGCTTGCTGGCGTGATGCAGGATGGGAGATGGCGTTAAATGCGTAGACCCTACATCCTAGAGACAATTGAGTGTTCGGGCGTCGCTCGGGTTCAGGCCTTCGGAATCGTCGCTTTCGCAGAGCCGGGAGTTTGTTGAAGGTGAGTGGAGGGTGTATCCCTGCTGGAGGTATATGTGTTTAGACCTATAGTTTCCTGCCTCTGAGAAGCCGTGAAGATGGCGGTTAGGATGATTTCCTCAAGGATAGTAGTCTAGCCAACGCAGAAGCACGACTGGACGCTTGGAAACGGTGCCAAGCGAGACGACACCCGTTGTCTAATCTCAGGACATATTATCGTGTGTCGCTCCTCCCTGTTGTGGCATAGCAGTTATCTGCCAATTTCGACAAGCGGCGCGTGACGTTGTGAAAGATCATAAGTGTGAGAAGTTGAGCGCTTGAGTGGTGGTGTCCCACGGACCGGGTGGCGGGCACAAACGCACTGTTGCAAGAGCCGAGTCAGGTCCTTCACACCCCACTAGCATCGGCACGCGTGTCCTTTTACCTGCTTTGTGCTGGCGGAAACTCGACACCAGCCCCCCGCGAACCGTCATTGGACTCTATATCGGTCGTCTGTTATTGCCCTCTAGGAGAATCGCCAATCGCAGAAACTTCCACATGGCGGCATCTAGTTTGGCAAACTCAGAAAGCAGATATGCAGCTGTGAAGCCCTATGGATGAAACCTCGCTACAGGATTACTGAACTACTGGAGTCCAGCCAGAGCAAGAAGCCCTATCTGGACGCTAAGAACTGCATATGCCTACTACGGTCTCTACGGAATCTCGAGGCTCGCCTACAGCAAGGCGTGCACAACTGGAGATGGGCATCCACCTTTCATCTGAGGACCTGGATAAATCGGTTAACGCGGTACACTATCTCAACTCGCCTTGACTAGTCTCAACAGTCTAGTCGACAGGAACATCAAGCATCAAACGTAGTCTCTGCCTCCTCGTGCACAACGTGCAACGACCGTGATTGAGGAGCCCATTGGCCGGGACTAAAGATCGTCATCTCCCGGCCCGCCTCCACCTGCCATGTGCGCTGGCCTTCAGCCTTTCTCGTGATGGGCAAATGCAGGAACCTAAAGAAGTTTCTTAAGATCGGTCCACGGTTCGGTACTGCGGTACTCGTCGAGTATCTGCACAATCTTCTCGGCTCCTCCTATCGGCATGACGGAGCGGCTCTCTGCAAGCGAAGCCGCCTACTATCAATTCAACACGCAGTGGAGATAGTGTGCCGTAAAATGCCCACGGCTAAACAAGTAGCTCAACCCCTTTGAGGAGAAACGATCTAACACTGCGAAGGAGCGCTTGTGGCGCTGTCTAAGCGATGGCATGAGGCTCAAAAAGCCTGGAGACCAAGGCTGAGCGTAGCGGACTGTCAGGGACCTGTCACGTCGCCCGGATGTATACCCACCTCTGTGCTACAGTTACCGCTCCACGAAAGTTTGACCGCGGGACCGCACAGGCCCTGTTGAGAGACGCAAGAGCGCTCAGACCGACCCTCAGGTCTCAGTTCGCAGTTCGCAGTTCACAGTTTACATTGAGCCCTATGTGACTACGAGCATGGCAGGAGTCACGAGTTCACTGGATGTGCGAGGCCGTTACGCCGTGGTTTTCGAACCATGGCGCTGCCCTATCGCAGTCGAGGTTCGGAGCAGAAAGGAGCAGCGCAAAAGAATGCCTAGTTCACTACTACCAGTGTCGGCTACCTCGCCACGTACCTGGATTCCGGCAGCCGAATCATGTTGACACTCGCCTCTTAAGCTCCTGCCCGTCTCGTCTTCCCCAGATATACAAGGGTAACCCTTGTGCCTGACTCTAGATCGCCCAGCCTACTGTCCCTTGGTTTTCCATACATCTGCATCGACTGCTGCTAGGTGCCACCACGAGGCGTGGTTTCCTCCGTTACCACCACCACACCAACATGTCCGAGCAATTGATGGGCGTGGACGCCATTGGAAATGTGATCGTTCCACCACCAGAGGTGTTGCTCGCCTGGCAGACTGATGCATATACTCATGGCGAACGACGACGATGGATGCCAGCATACGCCATTCCCATGATCGTTATCAGCACACTCCTTGTCGCACTACGACTGGCTCTCCGTCTGAGAAAACGAGGAGGCGGCTTTGGTTTGGACGATGTGAGTTGCAAGAAGTATTTACGCACGAATGTATCATGGACTGACATTGCGTAGGCGTTCCTTGTTCCTTCTTGGATGCTGCTGGTAGCATTCACGGTCGTCATCTGCTGGTCTTCGATGAACGGCACGCTTGATCGTCATATGTGGGACATTGCACCTATGAAGTATCAGACCGTTGCTTTGGTAAGCCTTTACGATCACGAGGTTGACGACGACGACAAAGATATACTAACGACACGCAGAGTGCTTGGCTGGGCCAGCTGATCTTCCTCATCGGAACTTGCTTGATCAGGATCTCCATTCTACTCTTCTTCCGACGCATGGTGAAGGGAACCTTCCGGAAACGCTGGACGTGGTCCGTTTGGGCGGCCATCGGATTCACCATCGCATGGACGCTCGCCTTCGTCATCATGCTGCTAGCAACCTGCGACCCTGTCGAGGCGAACTGGAAAGTGTTCGATCCGTATTACGAAGAGCAATGGACATGCGCCGACACACGAGCGTCGAGCTATGCCGCCGGCGTGCTGGCAGTCTTGAGTGACACTTACTCGTTGGTGCTGCCCTGGGCGATGACATGGCCGCTGGAGATGCCCAGACGTCAGAAGATTGCCCTCAACATGGTCTTCTCAGTCGGTGTTATCGTCGTGGTCGCTGCATGCTTCCGCACCAAGCACGCTGTCGACCTGGGATCAGATTATGATTCTACTTGGTATGTACCCATTTGCATATTGTGACATTACCACCGGTACTGACTCCAAACAGGGTTGGATTCTGGGTCTACTTCTGGACCCTACTCGAATGGAACCTAGCCATCATCTGCAACTGCGCGCCCTCCCTGCGAGCTTTTTTCCGCGCTTACCTCAAAGACACAGTCGACAAGGCGCTCAACAGTCTCTCCAGCCGCAGCAGGTACAAAGAGACTAACAAGAGCCACACAATGTCGTCACAAAACATCGAGCTCAAGCGTACCTACACAATCCACTCGGAGAAATCTCTAAACAACGCGGACTCACAGGCCGGGGATGCATCTTCAACAAACAGCGATCGAACGGACTACCCTGCCGAGGTTCCGGAGGCGCACGTCAAGAACGGGCGGCAACGGTCTACTTTCTTGGACACAGATCCGTCGCCGCCGCCTCAATTTGCGCCTAACCAGAATCCGTGGGCGAGGTCTCAAGTTGACATCGTGATCACCGGGCCGGCTAGTCCGACGAGGCCATACGCTGAGGTCTAGGACTGGAGCCTGGGACATGCGGATTGACGACTTTGGGAACAGCACAAAGATAATGATCTGACACAGTATTAATTTAATACACTCCGAATAACGCATTGGACTTCTGCCAGTAAACCTGGACCAACCTCGCTCACCATGTATGCGACAACGACGTTCTCGCTAATGCCAAAGGGCTCATTCCTGGAAGTAGTCATTGCTACCATCGAGGAAGCAACCGCATCTGCCTGTCTTCGCAATAATTTCTCCGGCTGACAAGGCTCAACTCACAAACTGACGTTCATTCTCATCAACCATCTGAAAGACCGGAGTCTTTAGCCATCAATCGAATCTCTATCACCAACGATTGCGTCGTCGCCGTGGGGCCTGTTGTCCTGGGACCCAAACAAGTCTACCTGGACCGCCTGCCACGGGCGCGGCCACTGCACCTGGGACTTGTGCTTGGAAATGACCGCGTTGGAACTGACCCCGAGTGCACCCGCAGTACACACCGCCGTGGTTGATCGGTTCCAGGCAATCCCAGCAGAACTCGGTCTTGCACTGGGTACCTGCAGAAGTTGACGTTATCATCTTGTCTGTCATCCACGTTTTGGGGTTCGCGCATGACTTACAATACATGTGTTTGCATCCGCCGTCCTTCAAGATGTTTTTGGAGCAGCTCGGACACTTCTTTGCCTCCTTCTGGATGGCCGCGAGAGAGGCGTCTTCTTCGTCGATGCGGTCTTTGATACGGAGCTGGTACTCAGCGCACGACTCGTTCTCGTGCCACGGGCGGTCGCATGGGACGCAGGCTTTTGCTCCGCAAGCATCGCATTTGCAGATGTCCGATCCGGGCGGCGGAGGGTTGGGTTCGAGTTCTTGCTGTCGCTCATACTCTTGCTGCTCCTCTCGCTGCCACCGCTGCCGCAGATCCTCGAGGAGTTGCTCCTGATTCTCCTCGAAGAATCGTTGCTCCTCAAGTGGCATATCCTGCACAATCTCTCTCGCCCGCTCCGCGGCGTCCTGGGACGAAATGCCCGGCACTATGGGACCAACGTCGTCGCTGTCGATCTGCTCGGAATGCCCTGGGGCTCCATCATCGAAATCCTCGCTCGAATCATTGTCCGGGACGTGCACCTGTCCAGCGCCACAGCCTGGAGCCAAGCACCAGCGCCACCCAGGAGTATTCTCAGCAATGAAAGCCTTCTCAAGCTTGAGATACCTGAACAAGATTGCTTCAGCGATCAAACAACAGGACCGAACCAAAAAGGACCAGGACAACGAACCTCGCAAAAAGCTTCTTCGTAACCGCACCCTCGACATCATCCCTCTCCATCTTCTGCTCACACTCCGGACACGGGATACGCGGCGTGAAAACGCTCGTCTCGATCTGCGACTCGACCCATTCCTTCAGGCATTTCTTGCACGTGTTGATCATGTGCTCGCATGTCGAGGTCGGATTGCTGTCCGGGAACTGCGAGGAGATGCGGCTGACCAAGCACGTTTGGCATTCGTAGCGCTGGGACTGGGTTTTGCGGCGTTTGGTGGCGGCGGGCGCCATGGTTGGTGATTTTGATTCGAGGTGATATGAGGTTTTGGGTTGAGGTGGTGGAAGGTTGGTGGTTGGGTGCGATGCGGTTGGAGGCAGGTGCTTGAGAGGTACACTGCGCGCGGAAGGAGCGATCGGAGCACGTGAAGTCACTAACTTCACGCATGTGACTGATCGCGGCGGGGTGTTTGCGCAGGCGGAAGTAAGTGAATGATGGAAAGTCATCGATCGGTTAGTCACTCGATCTGACGAGCCGCCATTCACTGTCTTGAGGCTCCCATGAGCATCTGGCGAGCGACCACACAAGCATCAACTTCTATTTTGTACTACGACGGGTTACTCGCAGGGCCCTATCTTTTCTATTTATTACGAGACATCCCGTTTGATAAAGACCTCTCACCGGTGCTAGTGACATTATGCGGTGGTATCGGCAATCTTAGAGTCGTGAAAATAACGACGTGGCCGGTGAGAGATCTATATTCACAGGCTATTACCGTACTCCGCTGGTATTGAAATTGGGCGTTCTGTTGCGGTGGTATCAACGGCATCAGGGCACTGCAGGCAATGGCTTGGCCAGAAAGACAGAGAGTGTCGTATCAAAATGCTGAGTACTATCTCACCCAGCCTCGTGCTTAGAGGCAGCTACTGTAGCCTGAGTACCTGTTTGCTCATCTTGCTTCATAACTTATTGAGAGTCACGCGGTGCTATTCGACATCGATGAGCAGGAGAGGAACATCTTGAAGACCCATTTTGATGCATGTAATTTCAAGACGGCTATGGAATTAAACACTTCTGCCGGCTGCTGGTATCTCGTCATGCTCGTCTTGCTAACATACTAACGTTGGGTATCTCGAGTATTCCTCCTCCAAGCGACAAGCCAATATCACAGCGGCAAACTCGCACACTAATCAATCAGGCTCACATCCCACCATTGCTTATGGCCGGCCGCACACAGGAACCCGAGACTTCAAGGTAGATAACTCCGTCGTCTTCCAAATGCGCCAGCTCAATCGTGGCCTCAATACCAAGAAGTGCTGTCCTTCACCCACTGAGCCGCCAGACTTTCTTCAAGGCCTCCTGACTTGAGGAATCTCTGAACCGCCATGCCGAAAAGCTTTCCATACGTCCATGCAATATACGGATCAATGTGAGGAGGACAATTCTTTGGCACTGGCGTGTCGCGACGAAAGCTCTGCACGAAAGCACGAGACTCCCGATCAGTCTTGGCGAGCAACTCGATGACTGTCCACACAAGGGTGCTGATATCCTGGTCACTAGCATCCTCCACGTTATTAGATAGCTCGGCAAACGCGGATCCTGAAAGACTTATGTAGTCTCTTAACAGCTCTCCAGACCAATCATCGCGGTCTTGTGAGTATTGGGGGGGGGAGCGTTGAGGTCGACGATTTCGTAATATCGGAGAGCCATGATAAGGTGAGTGAGGTTTGTGAGTTTTCTGGGATCCTGGAGGTCCATGTTTCCGACGATGCGGCTGAACGCATTCTGCTCGTTCAGGAGCCAGTCCATTGCTGTCCGGCGGTGGATCAAATGGTTCTGGCCTAGTATGGGACGAAGGTTTGGATCAACGACGAACTCTTTGCTGTAGCGGGGTGGGCTGTCACGGCTGGGAGACAAAGCAATCGATTGCTGTTTGAGCATGTAACTGAGTGGTGTCCTGCCGCCGCGATTGCGCCACCTTATAGGACGGAGTACATGCTCTGGTGTCTGTGTGACATGGCGGCTCAACTCCCTGCAGCCGGCGATGTTGGAAGCGAGGAATTCTGAAGCTTCGCTAAGCAACTCGCTAGAACAGCTCGGATTCAAGTCCTTGAGGATATGCTTTCCGCTACCGAGCAGTCTGAACGTAAAGATCGACAGCCTGGCTGCGAGCTGTAGCTGGCCGAAAAAGTTATAAACTTGACCTCCATCAGTCCCGATGGGGAGCGTGCCGGCCGAGGCTTGTTGCGAGAGGTCCGACCACTTGCCCGTATGATGCAAGTTGAGCAGTTGCTGTTGTATATCGACCCAGCAGCGCAAAGACATTTGCGAAGCCCACACACAAACATTTTCGTCAAGGGCTACGGCTCCGAGGTTCTTGATACTGTCCATGGCTTCGACGAGACCGTCATAGTCCAAGGGTGTGTTGCTGACGTGCCCACGCCACAAGCCAACTACTAGGCAATTCATGATGTGAACTTTTGGGAGCTTGCCTTCTAGAGCGTATACTCCAACATCGACGCATTTGATTGGACCGAGCTTAGCGCTTTGTGCAAACTCCGAGACAGTCGTTCCAACCGCAGTATCATCATCGGTGTAATCATTGACCGCTCAAAGAGACTCGCTGTTGACGACTATCCAGCAAACTCGGGGTGCATCGTGGATCTTGTGCAGTGTTTCGAGAAGCTTGACATGGCTATCATCTTCGTTGCAATTAGTGATCTGGATTCGTGTGACGTGGTTCCAGAAGCCAGCGTTGAGTGGTCGGAGAAGATCCTGCATTCGAGCAACTGAGCCACCGACTACGCGGTGGTTATACAAGACTTCGATTGCTTCTGTGTATATCTGCTTGTTTGTAGCAAGGATGTTGGTATGTATTCCACGTTCCAGAACAGCGAAATGGTTGTCCGTGACGTTCTGTGACTTCCCATTGTCGGACACGCATTGCGCAGAAAGCATTTGTGTGATCCATGTGGTCGGTGTGATGCCTCTGCTCGGACCGAAGACGTGCCCGTAGATGATTGCACGAACCTCAGGAGAGAGTTTGTCGAGGAATGTGGACTGCACGTTGCGAGGTTGTGGACGTGTGTTGTGCTCGTTTTCTCCTGTCCAGACGCGGCAAGATTTCTGGTCCATTTTCGGAAACCACTTAGATGCTCAGTGTTGCTTGGTGCGCGAGTGCGACGATGAAATGCGTGGCGACGTACGTTAAGCGTTGTTCCTTCTCTTATTCTCTGCCCCTGCTTCTTCAAAGATTGTAGTCTACGGCGTGACTGTCGAGCACCACCAAGACGTTCGAGGGGTTTCAGAGATCGCGCGCGAGCGTGGCCACGAAGGTGAGGCGAGTGGCGACCGGGGTTTACTTGATGTAACGAAAACCGAGGCGGCAGCGCCAAGCAACGAAAACGAGGAAGACAGCTGCAATACGCAGATCTAAAGTATTTGCGTGGGTGAGGTGCGCGCTGCAGTGCCGGTGTGCAAGAGACGGATTTGGAGGTGAGGTCGGGCAAATTAATCCTGGTGTTCGGCGCGGCTAAGTCATGCTCGGGCCGCTCGCGGGAGCCGAGTGAAGTGAAGTCAAGCGGGAAGGAACTGGAAGAACACATCATTCACTCACTAAAAAACAATTTCCAATACAACTTTTGAATACGTACACGTATAGGAGCATAGTCCAAGATTACAGAACATCTATTGCAAGAAATTCCTCTCAAGGGCAACGGAATAGACTCTGCATGTCCAAATTCCCAAAAGCCGGCGAACCGCCAATCTAACATCCGTAAAGGTCGTAAATAGCGTTTCCGTTCTTGTCGAAGATTCCGAATGACGGCGAGGCAGTATCGTCTTGATAGGCATACCTGGGAGAGGAGAGTTAGTTGATTTGGTCATTTGACAGGTTGGTGATGTATGCATCAACGAACCAGAAGATATGAATCTGAGTAAATGCAGAACAAGCCACCGAGCGCCAGTACGTCTCTATCAGGAGGGTTAGCGAATCCGTTTGTTTGATCAGATTGTGTATGCTTCAACTTACGGGCGTTCTTGACGGAGGCGACACCAGCGCCGAAGTTGGCACCAGATACGGGCCAGCCGGTCTCAGTGACCCAGACCCACTTGCCGGGAGATACACGGTTGACCTGATTCTTAGTGGCCTGGACAGAGTCCCAGAATACCTTACTTGCGTCGGCGATTTGCGCGCCTTGGAAATAAGGATAACTAACGGGGGTGTCAGTTGGAAATTCTGGCAGTTATCCGTCTAACAAACTCACCCGTCCATGCCAATGAAGTCCGAAGCCTTGATGACAACCTGGTTGGCATCATCGACCCACCCGGTCCAGGTGTCAACGTGTCCAACCTCGGCCTGCACTCCGACAGAGCGAACCATGCCTCTCACGTCGTAGATGCGGTTGGCAAGGGTTTGAGGGTTGCTGTCCTTCCTGTACAAGTCCTCGCTGCCGACCGAGATGGCAAGAATCCAATCCTTGCCGTGGGCCGAGATTGCGTTGAGCAAGGCCTGCTTCTCGGCTTCGAAGTGGTTCACATCTTCAGCCCAAACACCAACGAGAATCTTGGTTCCGGTGTTGAGGGCGGCGGGGACGGCGTTGGCGAGAGTGTTGCAATCCGAGCTGGCGTAGAGGCGAACAGCTGTGATGTGCTGGGGGAGGCCCTTCAGCTTGTTGAACGCAGTGGTCCACTGGGCGGTGGTCTTGCAGGATCCGTCGGCGTTGTTTGCGCTGTTGTATGTTGGAAAGGATACCACTGATCTATTACGGACATGACTTACCCGACGTTGAAGCCTTGCCAGTAAGCGGCTGTGAACGGCAGAGAAGCCGCAAGAGCAGCAACAGCAGTAGAGAAACGCATCGTCAAAGATGTGTATTAAAGTGTAGTAAGGATATGTCGATACGAAATGGGAGAAGAGGTCGAAGAAAGCAGGGGATAGAAGTATTAAGAGTACAGTTTAGTAGTAGTCGAATTCAAAGGAAAGGCAAACATAAGATTCAGCTACTCTCACCTCTAAAAGAAAAGCAGTTGAGGGAGGACGACGTCAAGAGGCGTGTGGTTTGACTGGAACCCTTGCGAGCCGCAGCGCCCTAGTTTGCTGATGAGCGCACATCAACGCTGGTTCAAGGTTAACTCTGCCGTTTTGGGCAACGTTGGCTCGTATACGGGGCCATCAGAGGCCGCGTGATGCCGACGGTTAATTATAGAGAGGTATTGATGAGAAGCGAGGGGGCAAGGGGAAGCTGTGCAAGCGAGGCGAGCATGGTGAATACGATCAAGATGGTCGCTGGCCGTCTTTGTCTTGCGATGATGGTTGCTGACTTGGAGAAAGAGTGTGAAGGTTGGTTGATTGTTGTCTGGTACTTCTCTGCAGGTACCCATGGATTTGCCACGCGTTTTGGTGGGCCAAGAATAGCATGTCACGCCGATCAAAAGCAAGCTCTTTGAGTATGTGCTAAAGTCTGTTGAATAAACAGCCTTGATGTGTATCTCATTGGCACCAGCATTCCGGTGTATGGGCGAGCTTCGATCCGGTGCGACAGAATAGTGTCCTCACAGTGCTGTTGATATCTCTTTGGCATTTAGTTAAACTCCATCCACCAGATTCGCTGACAATACGATTTAAGAACTGTATCAACAGACTTTAGCATGGACTGAGGTCTCAAGCGGCTGAACAAGCCGTGCTAAGAACCGGAGAAATTGGGGAAATCCAAATCCTACGATCGACGGGTCACAGACTCACATCCGGTCTAGACTCTCAGGTTGCCTCTGAAGGGTGGGTACTGGGGTCCGAGATCGTGACCATCGTCATGTTTCCAGTCCGTGAGGCAATTCCAGAGAAATTGAGAATATCTCGTAGTTAGGGATGCAATTCGTTATTTTGTAGACAGAATGCCATCCACCGATTTCCATATACAATGCGTCGCTAACACCTCACTTCAACACCTTCTTTGCTAACAGTCAAGTACTTGACGCCCTTGTACGGCTTCACTTCTGCGCCCAACCCTCTACTCTTCTTCGTGTCCATCAACAAGCTCTCTACTTTCAATCCACTCGCGAGCCAGCCCTTGACGCTGAAACTCAGCATCGCAGCTGTAGGCATGAGCTCACGATTCTTCTCGGTCTTCCCTTTAATTCGCACTGCAGCAGCTCCATTAGACCGGGAGGCCGCATGTTGGCTCTGGTGACTTGCGGGCGTATCGTCGTCGTAGTCATATGTCGTGGCAGTCATGCCGTTCGTAATACCATTGCCCGTGTCTTCATCATCATCTTCGTCCGTCAACGGCCCTTGTACTGTGCAGCGGAGGACGGCACCGGCTGACGAGATCGTTGCCACGTCTTTGGAGGGTATTCTCCACTCTACAGATGCGTCTGCTGGAGACCAGTGAGCCTCACCCTTTGACGGACGAATGTCGGAGAGGTTCCGAGCAGATGATGGGATTGGAATGCGGACCGAAAGCTCCTCAATTGCAGGGCCTTTGTTCTCGGGCGCCGCCGAAGCCGAACGGAAGGCGCCAGGGCGACCAGGGTTGCCCAAGTTTGATTGAAGACTTGCTTTCGCTGCTGAGCGGGCAGTAGAGGGAAGTGTAAGGCGTACTTCGAATTCGTTTCCCGACGTACCCAAGCCAGTCGTCATTTCGATGTTCGCAGGCAGGTCCAGCTTCGGTGCAGAGCGACTGTCCGTCGTAAGAGGTGAATCTGGCCCAAGCAGGTCCGCTTCATACCCACACAGAGCGAACCGACCGTCAGGCGGCACAAAGCTGATCGCACCGTCGCCCTTCCACCTGTTAAGTCGAACGCATGGGTGGAATACAACCCGTTCCATGACAGATCGCAACTGATCTCCTCTGTTGCCCATGCCCGCTCCCTTGCCGCCAGTAGAGAGGTTCAAATTCAGGTCTGGCACGCCGCTCACTTTGGAGGTGAAAGCGATGCTGCCATTCGCGAATGCAGCCAGTGGTCGCCCAGACGGCGCAAACGTGACCGACAGCGATTCTACAATGTCCACGTATAGTTCGTTGCTGGTGTGTCGCACGTTGTTCCTTCGCCACGGGATTGCAGAGCCTTGACTACTGAGCGCCTGCGGCTGTGAACGCTGCAGCATTCCCGCGCTCGAGGGCGTGCCTCCAAGAGCTGGACTCGAGCCTGGTAGTCCCACCTTGCCAAAGATGTTGTCCAGTACTCCCGGTCCAGTCTCGACGACATCCCTTAAGACGTTCGCTTCGCCTTGACACACAATTCCTGCGTCTGCCATCTCAGCCAAGACTTGTGCCACGACATCGTAGCTAGCTGTAATCTTGCTGGCGAGCAAAGGTGACCCGAGGAATTCCTCTAGCGCATCCGCCACACGGTGGAGGAACTCAAGGACCAGGAGAGGCTCGACATCGGAGCTCGAGGGCGACAGGAAGAGTAGGTTGTCCTGGATGATAGAGTACAGCAGGGTAGGTGGGTTTGTCGAGGGAATGTATGTCAAGCTAGGGCGCGGCGAGGATTGCTGGAGATAGAGCTGGAGCAGTGTCGAGGGTGGAGGTGGTCGGCCGGTGTAGACATTGTTCAGGATGAGGTTGCTGCAGTATGGTCAGAGAGATGCGCCAGAGCATGTAAACCGATCGCGAGGCTACTTACGTACTTGTGTTCGTCGAAGATGTACAAAGCTTCGATGCTGGCCATTGTGTCGATGTGCTCTGAAAGACCGTCTTGAGTTACTATGTATGTAGTAGGTATGAGTTGCGATTCTGTCTTCCTTGTTCAACACCACCATCCATCCCGCTTCGTGGCTCGTGCGGGCACTTCACTTTCACATGCTTGCTACTCGCGACTGACAATTCCTACCTGCACCACCACACAACTTTCCTTACACTACACACCTAAAGTCACCCAGTTCTTCTGCGCACAGGGGACCGCCAGGCATGGCGACGAATAGCCCACAGATGGGTTCCCAGAGCTCAGCATCATCTCCCGGGAAGCAGATAGTACGCCGCCGCTTACAACACGTCCAACAAATACCGGAAGCCGTCGAGCCTGCGCCGCAAGATCCAATATATGCCGAGGGTCAACTGCTTAAAAGCATCGGCGCGGCCTTGACTCTCGCGGGCTTCGACAGCGTCAAGCCAACCGCTCTAGAGATGTTCAGAGCGCATGCGGAAGAATGTGAGTATATGTCCCAGGCGCGTACATACAAGCCTTACTAACCCTACAATAGACATGCTCAACCTCCTCGCCGACGTGCGCACCTCGATGCAAACCCACCGTCGCCCGGTACCTACAGCGCAAGATTTCCGTATGGCTATCGCGCACATGCCCAACACGCGTTCAGCATCACTCCTTGCGCCTCAACTAGAACTATCGCTCCCTCAAGAAGTCTCATACCCATCCATACCGCAACCCGATGCTCCGCCAGCGCCAGCACCCGACTTCTCAGCACTCCTCCAACCTCTGCTAGCCGATGCGCAACCTCAGTACATCCCCTCACATTTCCCCAAGCTCCCTCCACAGCACGCCTGGAAAGAGACACCAGTGTTCCCTACACGCGAAAAGGATGCAAGGAAGATGCGTGAAAAAGCTACAGAGGAAGGCATGATGGCGGAACAAGCTTTGCGCAAACTTGCAGCGGCTGCGAAGGCTGGAGCGATGAAGGCAGAGAGCAGACGCAGGACTGGCGCACCTCTGGCGGGTGTTGGAAGAAGTAGGAATGGAGCTGGTAGGAAAAGACCTGCCCCGGAGATGCTCTTCGGTGATGTCTTGAACGATGTCACGGAGTCGAATGGCGGAGACTACCCCATGTCTCTGGATGGAGCAGACGAGAGAGCGCGCCAGCCTACGCAGTCCGAGCTTGAGGAGAGAGTGGTTGTGAACTCTGGCATGGGCAACTGGAGAGGAGGTGCTGGTCGTGGTTTGTTGTGAGATGGAGGTGATCACACAACTGCTTTCATCAACAGCACGCGGACTGCGTGTAGTTCTACCTGTAGTTTTAGCGTGGCGTTCCGGAGTGCTTTTTAGATACCCTATTCGATAGGAGACTTGAAGTTATGCTTTCCCCAAAGATGCCTGTTCTTTGGGAAATTCGAGCCATATCATACACACACACACTCATGCCCCAGTAAACTTTCATTGATGCCCGCATCCAAGTCGTTGTGGTGCTGAGCTCATAAAAACGTCTTGGATTCTTTTGCGTTCAAATGCGAAATATCACGTGCACCCAACCCAACCTCGACCTCACCTCATCCCATCACTTCAACTCATCGATCCCACACACCCTCCCACTCAGTCGTCTCGACTGTGAACTTATTCGCGCACCTACACCGAATCAGCCTCGTCTCATCTCTCATCCCATCTCGCACAAACCAAATCTCTCGGTCCGGACTAAGAAACATCGCGAAAACTCACACCCGAAAAGTCCTCATAATCGACTCGCACTTGATCCGACTCCTAACATCGCTCTGCGGGCCATTCAAATCGCAATTGAAAGCCAGCATCTCCTTGAGCTCGCAGTCCTTGAGGTCGACGGGAGGCTTGCGTCGCTTGCCGTTGGCGATATATTGGGCGCGGGTGGCGAGTTCTGAGACGGGGAAGGATTCGACGACGGGTGCCATCTTTGAGAGACCTGTTGAAAGACTGGCAAGAGGGATTGACGAGATGGAATGAGGGATTTGTTTGTCGGTATCAATGGCAGCAGAACTGGGAAAGCGGTTGCTGGCGGAGGTGCAGGAGGTGGGGTTGGACGAAGTAAGTCATGTGATGGTGCTCCATAATTATGCGATGGAATACAGGATGTAAGTGAAACTAACAGGACTCATCTCATCAGATCTTACAAACTATCCGACTCCAACATGATCCTGAGCCTGCACACTTTGGGATTCCACCTCTGGACGAGATCATCAACTCTGCCTTGGCAGCGAAAAGGGCGAAGAATGTTCGATCTCCGAATCCACCAATACTTGAACTCATTCCACAAGCACCAGGAAGCGGCACAACACATCTTCTCTACCTATTGACAGCAACTGCGATCCTGCCATCATCTCTAGGTGGCAAAGATGCCTGCGTCGCCATCATAGACACGGACAACACATTTTCCGTCTCACGGTTGGTGCAACAACTCCGCGTTGCAATCAGATCACAAAAGCAAAACCATGATGGGGAAAAAGGACACCCACCACCAAACATGGAAGCAGAAAACTCAACCCTAACCTCCCTCCTCCGCCACGTCCACATCTTCCGCCCACAATCCCACCCCTCCCTCCTCGCCACTCTCGACTCCCTCCCAATCTACTTCCTCCAGCCCAACAACCCATCAACTCACCGCTCTCTAGCCTTCATTGCCCTAGACTCTGTCCCAGCTTTCCACTGGCAAACGCTGGCTGAGAGAGAGGCGAGAGCATTCGAACAAGAACAAGACCACCAAACCCACCAAGACCAAGACCAACCACATCATCATCAACCATCCAACTCAACATCAGCAACCCCGCCAGCAAAAACTCTCACGCACTCTCTCCACCTCCTCATCCGCACCTTTCCCCCAACCCCTATCCTGATAACAAACCCCTCCCATTTCCCACGCCACTCCACCTTCATATCCCACCATCAAACCGCATCCCATCAAACCACATCCCACCCACACCAACCCCTACGAATCATCCCCCTAACGCTCTCCCGTCAAACCACTCGACCATTTCCCCCAATGATCAGCTTGACAGAAGCTCTGCGGGAGAAAGGACAGAGGGGAATCGCTGTGGGAAAGACGGGGTGGAGGGCTGGGAGTAATATCGCCGTGGGCGGAAGAGATGGAGGGATGATGGGATTCGAGATTGGGATTGCTGGTGGTGAGAGGGGGGTTTGGGTTGTTGGTGGGGGTTGATTTCGAAGAAGAGCGACGGATTTGGAACGGACGTCATGCCTTCAAGGCGGAAATGACAGAAAGACATACACAAGGACTGTGAAAGGACTGTGTGACGCAGGGTGAAAAAGATAAATAGCAAGCAAAGACTCGGCGGAAAGGTGCGATTGGCTGTATTCAATTCCGCTGTCAGAAAAGGAAAGATGAAATAAAGACGACAAAACGAAACAAAACCCCGACTGTCAACGCCTTTTTCTGAGGAAAAGAAAAAGCATACAACTGAGCCAGAATTGCAGGGCCGTCACTCGGACCGGCCGAACAGATAGAAGTAAAGAAGCAAGGCAAAAGGCAACGGTCAACGGCCAGCCCAGCAAAACACCAACAAACAAACATGGTTCTCGTTAAAGGACGATTTCCGCCCCAAACCCGCGAAATCCACACACCATCTCGATCTCTTTCCAGAAAATCTCGAGACCTGCTCAAACCCACCCACTCCCTCAATCAACCCGATTCTCATCCGTAAAAGGACTCGAGTCCCTATCCCCACCACTCTTCCCGCCCAACCCATCATGACTGACCCCCCTGGAAGCCCTCTTCGTAGCCTCCTCAATAACAGCGCTCAAGCCTCCAGGCCCGCGCTCGCCGCGCCAGGGCCTATCTTGGCGACTGACGCTAGAAGCCATCGAAGCATAAGGGTTCGGACGCGGGATCGCGGCTGCTGCTGGGGAGGGCATATTGGGCGCTTCGGAGGCGTCGAAGAAGGGACTTTCGGCGGGTTGGCTGGATGGAGAGGCGTTGATGGGCGTGAGGATTGTGGGAGAGGAAAGGGCGGGTGGGGTGGCGAGGTTGCTCTTTTTCGAAGAGGCGGTGGTTTTGGCTGAGGAGGGCGAGTCGTTGACATCGGCTAGAGGGGAGGAGACGCTGGGGGCGTGTTTGCTCGAGACGCTGTTGTCGCGGGAGACGCCGACGGGGAAGCGGCCTTTTCCTTTGGTGTTGGCGACGGTGATTTGGTGCGCTTTGCCGTAGGAAGCGTTGCTTTTCACGGACCCTGTCGCGGAGCGGTCGGTTTGGCCGGGCATCATTACTTGCACGCGCTTGCCTTTGGCGCCCGGGGTGTTGGCGGCGAAATCGGTGGCGGAGGCGGTTGTTGAGTCGCCGCCTGCTGAGCCTGGGGTTTCGGAGGAGGGGGAGTGGGTGGAGGAGGATTTGACGGAGACCATGCGTGGGGCGGCGCGGACGACTTGCTGTGCGGGCATGGGCTCGACGTTGTTGGTGTAGATTGCGGAGGTGACTGATGAGCGGGCGAGGGAGGGCGTGAGGGAGTATGTCGTGTCGCGGCGGTCTGCGAAGTCGGAGGTTCCGGAGTATGTGCTGTCGCGGAGGTCGCCAGGTCTGAAGAAGAGAGCGCCGTCTTCATTGGCGAGTGGCGAGCGAGGCATGTCGCGGCGAGCCGCTGGGATTGGCGGTACGATGCTGTTGTGAGAGGAGCCGTTGCCGTTCCTGTTGGTGACGCCGGGGATGTAGGCGATGTGGATGACATTGCTCATGCGGCTGAGGATGCTGTTGGATAGCGAGCCTCTCGTCTGTGTAGAAGCAGCATCCTGGTGCATGGCCTGGAAGGATTGTGTGGCTTTTTGCTGTGCGATATCGTCGCCCTCCCACTCTTCGGCCTCCAGCTCTTGCTGCGCCCTCTTCTTCTTGATGTGGAAGCGCCATAGGAGGAATACGATAATAGTCACAAAGGCGATACCGCCGACGACTCCTCCAGCTATTGCGCCGACGTTGGGGCCTTTACTTGCGGGTGATGTGCTCGGGTTGCGCACGCAGACCATGGAAGCGCAGGCGTTGCAGTCGGCGGGGACCAGGGAGCAGATCTCGTACTTGCTACATGGCGGGCAAGTGGGAGTCTCGTCAGGACATGTGACGCAGCGCTTGAAGACGGTTCGGAGGGTTCGTTCGACCTCTGATCTCATGCTGACTGAGCGGGGGGTGGTGTCGGCCATGTCGGGCTTTGCGATTGTGGTGCGAGCCAGCGCGAGAGGGGTGTTGCGGAAGTGAGAGAGAGGTTTCGATGAATAGTACAGTTCTGTTGTACTGCAGTGCCGTAGTAGAGTGTTGCAATTGTCGATCGGTGGTCGCAATAGGCAAAAGCGGGCGCCGGGTGCTGTGTCTCCGTGGCGTGCGCGTACAGTAGATGAGTGGTATTGGTGGTGGTGAGAGTAGAGTAATGTATACACTGAGTGAGTGAGCGATAGTGGTGGTAGTAGTGAAATGTAATGATCGTGGGTGGTCGGTATGCTTGTGGATGTCGTCGCGTCGGGTCTTCCCGCACAACAGTACAACTTGTCGTATGCAGAGTCGTCGTCGTCGTCGTCGTACTACTTCCTTTGGCGAAGGAGAGAAGGGCAGAAGAGTCCGAGCTCACGGGCGTTGACCAAGAGAGTGGAGATGGTCGAAACGGCGGGTTTGCTGCAGGGCTGTGTTGGTTTGATTCAACTCCACACTCTGATCACATCACACCACACCTTTCTTTGTTCTAGGCCTTTGTCTGAAGACGTCCATGTGGACATGTCTTGTTGGAATCGGCGATTTTCTTGTAAGGATTAGTCTTGTCTTGTTATCGGATATAACGAGTGAGAGTATAATTATTCGACTCGTTGATCAAACGCGAATCTAGATCTTGTAACAAGTGGCTTGAATTTAAACATCCCGACAAACTCACACACGCCATCACCAAGCACGGCGCACTCGGAAGCAGCGGCTCACAAAGTACCGGAATTATGTTAGAAACACCCGTCTTCCGCATGGCCACGTACGACTCATCAAGATACTACCACACATGCCTGCATTTATTGTCAAGTCGAAGTGACGACTCGAAGAAGAGTACGATGATTCTCGTTAACAAAAGATGAATTACAAAATGATAAGCTACGTCCCTTTCTCGAAATTCGCCATGCAATGCAGGCCTATTTCTGCGGCCTCGGCCCAATAATCTGCCTCCTCCCACCCATAGCAATCCCACTGCCCGCCGAACTCCCCTTGTTCATACTATCGCCGCCCGTGTAACCATACTGGTTGACATCCCAACTCTGGCCCGCAGCATCGCCTCCAGCCGCCGAAGTCTCATTCTTCTTGCGCTCCGCCGTCTCCTTCTGCTCGCGCTCCCACTCCCTCTGCCTCTCCCTCTCGCGCTCCATTTCGCGCTCGAGCAGAGACTTGCTGGCCCAGCCGCCGGCGTTGGTCTTTTGCTGGGAAGCGATGCGGCGGTCGCGGTCGGCGGCTTGCTCGAGGGATGAGTCGCCTGCTTCTGCTGAAGCGGAGATTCGCGGGCCGTTGAATTTTGGCGGGGTGTTGGCGGACATGTAGTCATCTATGCGGTTGTTCTGGCGTTGCTGTTGCGGTGGGCTGTAGGGTTCGTATTCTTTGGGTTGTGGGGTTGGGAGAGGGCGGTTGCTGCTTCCGATGGGTGATGATAGAGGTGCGTCGGCTGGGTCATATTGGGGCATCGAGTTGCTCGAGTCTGAGACTTGGAGAGGTTGGGTGGACCTGGTTGGAAGGGAAGGTACTTCGTCGTCTTCTTCTTCGGCCTCGTCAGAGCCCTCTATTTGGGTGGACTCTTCAATCAAAGTGGGTTGGGGTAATGGTCGTGAGGGCAGTGATGGAGCCGATCTGGGCGCGTTCCCTCTCGGATCCTGATTCGATTGCCACTGGCTTCGCAAGTATTCCCTCTCATCGCCAGTCCAGCTGGCTTCGCTTTGTTGCGCGCTTGGTGGTCTGTCCGCCTGTGCTGTGCCCGGTCGTGACCAGTCCTTACCGGAGCGTAATCTTTCTTCGCGCTCGTTCTGGTATTGGCGCTCGCGTGCTCTCGCCTCCTCCAGTTGCTTCTCAAGCTCTCTCACACGTCTTCCCTCAGGCGTCTCAGCACGCCCATCTGCAGCGCCGCTTAGGGCACCTTGTTCTCTTTGGTAATCTGCCAGTGACTGCCCGTGCAAAATGCTGCTGGACGGCTGTAGCGGCTTTTCCGGAGACTCACTCTTCTTCATCAGGTGCTTGATCTCAGCATCCTCTTGTTTCCGTGCTTCATCATCCTTTTGCCACCTGCGTTCCTGCTCTGCCCACTGCCGCTTCTGCTCCTCCACTCGCCGTCTCTCCTCCTCGCGGTGGCGCTGTGTTTCCTCTTCCCATCGCCGCTCCTCTTCCAACCTATCCCTTTCTTCTTCAGCCTCTCTGTCCACGCGACGCTTTTGCTCGTTGTCGTCCGACTGCTGCTTCAACCGCGCATCCTCTTGCTCCTTCTCCTTCCGTTTACGCTCTTTCTCAGCAAAGCTCGGCACAGTCGGCGACTGGCTAGTAATCTGACGTCGTCCTCCGAAGCTGATGCCTTGGTTGCCTTGAGATGCTCCACCCATGAACCCGTATTGAGCAATGTTCCAAGCAGGCGCAGTCGCACCCTCGTCGGCTCTGTTGCTCCACGAAGAGACCGAACCGCTAGGCTTTCCGGATATGGATCCTGCTTTTTGAGAACCGTTTGAGCCACCGGTCAGGGCGGGCGACATGGAGCGGTTGTACGAGGGCATGGCGGCTGACGGTGACGGCTTTGGAGGGCTGTTCGTCCGGTATGCGCTTGCCCTTATTGATCCATACTGACTGGTAGACATCGATCCAGAGCCAGAAGGCGTGACAGAAGCTCCCGACTTCTTCGGCCCAATGACCGACTTGAAAGTAGATGGGTTGATGGAATGCGCTTGACGCGAGAAGGCTCCCAGACATTGCAGCACTTGCGCGGGATCTTTGGACTCGAAGAGGTCGACAGTTAGGAAGCGATCATGAGACTGCATGTTGAGAGGCGGCATCTCGCAGGCCTTCAGGAAGTGGCTGATGTTTTCCATTTGAATAAAGGGCATCTGGCTCTTCTTGAACCGGATTCCAGGAGGCGGCAGCGCCTTGTTGGCCAGTTCACACAGCGCAGTTCCATCTTTGAGGGCGTCGAGGAGATCGCCGGGTGGTAGTGAGCGACCCAGAGTGTCCTCTATCCATGTTCGCGCTTCGTTGGCTGCCTGTGGGGTGTATCTAGACAGGCGCAGATTGCGCATGTCCGAGTCCAGCGAGGTGACGGACGGCATTTTGAGGTGTTTGTTTGTGATGTTGTTGTTGGCTGGTATAAGGTCCGGCAGTGAGGATATTAAATGCTGTCCATGTGAGCCGTGCTGATTGTTGTTATTGCGCAGTACCAGACAAATGTTGGAGGGACAGGGAATGCCTTGGATGTTTGGAGACTTGGAGGTGACGACAATTGAGCCCCGCACTAGGCCGAGAGTCAGCCGCGAGACTTGCGGCGTGAGGACTTCGATCGCTTTCCAGCTTCTTTGTGAAGAGGAAGACGAAGAGAAACACTTCACGACATACGACCACGACATACGATATACAAGACACCCCTCCATATACGACACAACGTCAACGCTCCTTCCTCGCTTTATTCACAGTCTTCTTCAACCTTCAACAAAACACACTTTCTCTACCAAACCCTGCTCAGCCGCTCCGAGACAGCCGCCCGCGATCCCCGCCAGCTGTGTTACTCAGCGCCTGCACACCCCGGCGTACATCCAACTTACAACAACGTACCGTGTCGAACCGCAACGTACCTCAACATACCGACACGCTCAACGCCGCCCCCAGCCATGGACTCCATGCGCCACCTCTCATCCTCACTCCCATCGACTCGCCGCCGAAACGAGCAGACTCACCAGCTATTATCAGACTTCAAGGCGGCCGCCCTCTCAGTCACAAACCTCTACAAGACCGCCACAGCTGAGAATGCCCGCTCGAGAGATGCAGGCTACCAGGATGCCCTGGATGATCTGCTGGTCTTCCTGGATAAGGAGAACCTCGGCTTAATGGACGGCGAGGGCTGGAAGGTCAGGCAGTGGGCAACCGAGAGGCTCGATGACGCACCCAAGGCGACCGAGGATGATGAAGACTCCAGCAGCAAAGACGAAGTCGTAGAGACCAGGAGCTCTTCACCCGAAGTGCAGAGGAAACCCACAGTCTCCAACTCGCTTGTCGAAGAGGAACAGCAAAGGCCGGCTTCAGAGCCACCTCAGCACGCACCGCTGCCCATACCTCAACACCAGCCTACAACCCAAATTGCGGCAGCATCACCTCCCACAAGTGCACCAGTCCTCGACAACTTCTCCTTCCGCTCGGCCCAAGCATATCCCACCAACCACGACCGAGACGACAACCAGACCATGGACCTCGACCCTACAAGCACCGCACCAGCAAGAACCGCACCCAAAGCCTCATCAAAACCTCGCCACACAGCCCACAACAGAAGTCGAGATAACAACCGCGCTTCCAGCGGCCCAACATTCAACTTCAACCTCGGCACAGGCGCAGGCGGCAAGCGTAAGATGCCTTATCCCGACTTCTTTGACATCTCAGGCCTGAACCCTGACGGCAATGATAATAACAATAACAACAACAACCGCCGGGAAGGAGGCGGCCGAGGAGGCAAGAAGAGCAGACACGTCTGAGTGGAAGGCACAGACCACACCACACTTTCATATGTTCAGGAGAGGGAAGGAAGAGCTATCGCCAGACCCGTCTGGTAGAATTAGCACGTACATCACGAACCACGACGCGCACGAGAGGACTGCAAAGCGATGACATGCATTTGCCCTGGAGTTTTTGCTACAGAGTGGTGGACTTCCACCACTATTTGTTTCGGAAGGCGTTGAGATACCCTTGGTGACTTTCCTTGGCCAAGGAGGAGCGCGTGGCTTAGGAGGAGCGAATTCAGTTTTTTGAGCAAGAGGCAGGCAAGCAGGCAGGCAAATTCAATTGCATATTGTGAGCGGGTGAGGTTATTATATACCCCCTTTTTACTGAATCAGATATATAGCGCAACCATTATTTGTGTTCTTCTTTCACTGTGTCTATACAGTTATCTACCAGGTCTCACAATGTGTCGTATTCTATTCGGAGAGAGGGGACACACCCACCCACTGTCATTCCTCTATACTTCTACATGTGGGCGTCCGTCTGGCAAGAATGTGAAACCACAGTACTTCTTGCCTGCTTTATCTCCATCGACATTTCGGCACGAGAATCCAGTTATCCTACATGTACATAGTTGCTTCCATTCACTTCCAGTGATATCGGTCTGTCTCCGTTAATCATTTGCCTGACTCCAAACACGCATGTAATGTACCTTGCACGTACTTCTACCTCCCTCTCTTTCTCCGTGACTTTTACAGCTGTGAAGAGAGACCCGACTCTCTGCCTTTTACTACTACTGCAGGGCCTTTCTACACATATGTAGCTCCCATTTCTCCGCGGAGTCTTTTTTCAGGTAGACTTGGCTCTTGCTAGTAGGCGATTCTTACCTTCAGTACGTACCTCATCCAAAAAGGCAGGTCATCATACCTACCCTTTTCCTCTCCCTCGTTCTTGCTTCTTTTGCAGGCATCTTTCGCATTCCCATCCCATCCCGATATTCTTACAATTCTTCCTCTCCAAATCCCCCAATCCTCTCAAATTATCACCATCCCTCTCCTCCCTCAATTCAATCTCTCTTTTCGCAATTCAATTAACCAACCGATAAACCCCCAACCCAACCAACACCCCACTCAACCCGAAAATTCCCAACCGCCTAGCCTGCATCGTGACCCGCGACCCGCTCCTCAGGATCTCCGCTTCCCGCTCTTTGAGTTGTGCCATGCCCGAGGCGTAGCTGTAGATGCCTAGGCCGGTGAAAGCTGCGCTGCCTATACGTTCGTTCGTCAGAACGGATGTTGTGAAGAGTGGATTGGGGAGGGGATTGTTTGGGAGTGCGGGCGGAACTTACCCATCAGTCGGCACGGTGTACAATCTTCGTAGGCTTCCTTCTTTTGTGTGGCGAGGGTGTCGGAGATTTTGGGCGGTTGCGAGAGGGTTATTACTGAGGGGTGGGGGTCGGAGGAGGGCATTGTTTGTTTGGGTTTGGGTGGTGTTGACTCGAGTCGAGATGAGATGGTGGTTTGGTTTGGTTTTGCGGTTGCTGGCTTAGGCGTTTCTGGCTGGGTTTGGTAGTGATGAGAGTGAGAGGATGGTGTTCCTGCTTTGGTTTGGGTTTGTTGGTTGACGACGAGTTCTATAGAATGGCAGGCTACTCTGCTCTCAGAAGATCGAAGGTCGGGTCGCAAGTCGCTCGATTGGGAAGGAAGGAGCTTGGATCTTCACCTTCGTGACAGGCGAGCCGATGTCCGATCTGTAACACAAACATCCACGCCGACACCGATATCCTTCTGCGATCTCCCAGACCATCTTCTTTGCTCTACTTTCTGACGTAGAAAAATGCTCAGTATCAAGCCACATGACGAAGACGCTGAAGACTTGCTTCTTCTTTCCTCTCGTGCAGACCACCATGTAGACGAAGAGGCGTCGGGCTGTGTGCATCTCGGATCTGAGCTATACAGCAACATGAGTTAACGCACGAATCATATGTTGCATCCAGGTACGGTACCTTTGTCTTTCCTTGCTTCTACACGATTTAGTACTGATTCCATGCACTGAATGCTACGATGCTTGCCTACTCATTCCGCGGAAAATATGCTCCCACTGCACTTGTCCGCCTATTGCCTAGAATGTTTAGGTTTGGAAGGATTCGCCTATGACCAAGACCAAGACCTCCAGCTGAGACGTTGCCGCCTTGAGGAGATTTGATCGACTCCGCCTCAATAAATCCTGTACTACCTACGCACTATAGTCATGGTGAGAATCCTTCCGCGGCTACGCGATCCTGGCTATGTATAGTATAGTCTGGCTATATAACAAAGGCCCCACACACGGTTTGGGATACTTTCATTCTTCAGGCAACAAGAACGAACGTTGCTGATCAAGTCTGGCCTGACAGAGTCTTGTTCTCTGACCTTACCTTTCACCCTTCACTTCAAAATCTCCACCTTGACCTCGTTGGACAAACGCCGGCAGACCGCACTCGATTACAGAGTCGCACCTTCCGAATCCGTCGCCTAGCTGCCGAGCAACCTTACGTCCTCTTCCTCACAGACACCCGACCTCGACAAAATCTGGGTATCTCATCATACCCACCCAACAGCACACATCATGCGTTTCACGACAAAGGCGCTGTCGTCTGCCCTTTTGCTCTCCAGCAACAGCCTCGCAATCGAGCTGGACCTGAACGACCCGCAGTCAATCAAGGATGCAGCAGAGACAGTCGCTTCCAGCATCGTAGACCGTTACCGAAACGCCTCTATTCCAGGCCTTTTCGGAGACCCGTACTACTTTTGGGAGAGCGGTCTTGCTTGGGACTCTCTGCTACACTACTGGTACCAGACTGGGGATGATGCACACAACGAGATCATCGGCGAGGCTCTTCGCTTCCAGCTCGGTCCGGACAACAACTACTCCCCAGAAAACCAGACCAAGGTCTTGGGCAATGATGATCAAGCCTCCTGGGCACTGGCTGCCATGACAGCCGCAGAGTACGGCTTCCCCTCTGATGTCCTCGACGACCTGAACATCACCTGGGCGGATATCGCCACCACCGTCTTCGAACAGCAAGCCGCTCGCTGGGACGCAGAAACCTGCAACGGCGGCCTTCGCTGGCAGATCTTCCCTTTCAACAACGGCTACGACTACAAGAACTCCATCAGCAACGGCAACTTCTTCCAGCTCGCCAACCGCCTCGCCTTCTACACCGGCAACACGACTTACTCCGACTGGGCCCGCCGCGTTTACGACTGGACCTTCGAAGTCGGCCTCATCTCCAACCTCGGCCAGATCTTCGATGGCACCGGCACGGAAGAGAACTGCTCTCAAATTAACCGCATCCAATGGACAGCCAACGCCGGAACCTTCCTCGCCGGCGAAGCCTACGCTTGGAATGCCGTAAGTCCTGCCTACTTTCACCCGTGAATGTCCTCAAACTTCAAAGTCAACATCTAACACGCACATCTCCTAGACCCCCATCGGCCTAAACCAAGGCTACCTCTCCTCTTTCCTCGCCATAAACGCCACCTTCGCCTCCAGCGCCGGCGGCAACAGCTCCTCCATCAAGAACGGCACCCTAACCGAAGTCGCCTGCGCCCCCTCCAAAACTTGCACAACAGACCAACTCGCCTTCCGCGCCATCCTCGCCCGCGCCCTGTTCCAGACCCGCGCTCTGACCACCGACTTGAAATTGTTCGCAACCGTCAACACCACGGGCAACACCAACATCACCGAGGTTGTGTCGGCCCCCCGCGTTCCCGCCTGGAGTTTCCATGAAAGGATTGATTTTGTGCTGAGGACTTCGGCGATGGGGGCTGCGACGCAGTGTTCGGGCGGGACGAGTGGGACGGCTTGTGGGGGCGATTGGGGGAGGGGGGAGTGGGATGGGACGCAGGGGCTGGGAGAGGATCTGAGCGCGTTGAATGTTTTCTTGGCGTGTTTGCCGTTTGAGGGGAGGTTGGCTACGGTTAATGCGACGGCGAGCGGTGCTGGTGGTGGGAATGGGAGCGAGAGTAGTGGTGATGACTCTGGGTCTGGCTCCGGTGGCGACGAAGATGGTGCTGCTGCGGACGTTGCTGAATCTGAAGGCGCGGCGGGGCATGTCACTGTACTGTCTTCTGTCGGGTTGTTGTTCGCGGGAGTGAGTTCGTTGATGGCTTTGTTGTAGTTGGCCAAACCGTAGGATATGAGCAGAACACGAGAAGAATGTCGGGCAGGTAGTAGCTTCTTCTCTTTCAACGATACTCGACGATTCACCACATTTCAACGACCAGAATGAGAAGAGAGAGCTTTCACAGGAAACGCAAAATCTGTACAATCGCAACTCAATTCATATCAGCAAGAAAGTATGCTGAATTCGCTCATCCACAACGCCACTCCAGCTGAGTGAATAAACAAGAAAAGAGAAAAAGAGATCAAGCTCCTCATCATCAAGCCATCCAACCCGAAGTAGTATAAAAACCAGGCCCAGAAGGCGGCTGATTACCGCCACCAGGCTACCGGAACACAGGGGGCGGCGGCATAGGAGCGAGGGGCTGGCCATAACCCATCTGCTGCTGCTGCTGCTGGTACTGCTGGTGCTGTTGGTATTGCTGCGGCTGCTGGTACTGGTATTGTTGGAAATTGGAGGTCGCGGCCGACTCCCTGGCGGCGTGCGCTTTGAGTTGTTTTTGTTTTTTGATCTGCACGAGGTTGCCCTTGAGGCCTTTGAGGTAGCGGGTGGCGGCTTGGACGAGGTGTTCGGGCTCGTTGGAGGTTTTGAGAGCTTCGAGCATGGCGCGGACCTGCGAGGGCGGAGTGTTAGATTTCGGTGTCTTGCAAGATGGGAAGGGTTGTTGAGGTTGTCTATGCTTATGCTTACCTGAGTTTCGGAGGTGATGTGAGGGCATACGCGCATTTGACCGTAGTGCGCAATACCGCACAAGTTGCAGTATTCTACGCCTGCGGTTTTGAGTGGGCAGGAGCCGACAATGTGGGTGGTTTTGCAGGCCACGCATTTGATGTATTCGTCGAGGGGATCTTGTGTTGTTTGCTGGTCGTTCACACCGGTGATAGTGGGTGTTGAGGTACCGTCGGGGTTTGGTACTTGGGGCTGAGGAACATGGGCTCGGCGGAATGTTGGTGGGGCTGCAGATCACAATTGTAAGTCTTTGTTTGTAGAAGCATCTGTGTGGTTGGGTGTAGTGTGATTGGGCGTGTCAACGCGAGGGGGCTCCGGTGGACTCTCAGAAACGAGGTTGATGACCTCGCGAGGTGCCGGGTCAAGGTCGATGACTTCGCCGGGCTTTGACGACGGAGTGGAGGCTGCTCCCTTGGACTTCGGTGACTTCCCATCTGACTTTTCCACAGCTTTGGCCTTTGTCTTTTTGGGAGTCGAGGTAGTCTTGGTCGCAGCCTCTTCAGCAGTCTTCTTGGGCCGGCCACGCTTCTTTGCCAGAACGGGTCCATCCAAGCCAACTTTCAGCTTGGAGGGCGCCTTCTTCGGCATGTCTGCTTTGGGCACCAGAGCGGGGGTTTTCTTCGAGGGTTTCGAAGCCTTTGCAGGTTCCAAAGCCTTTGCAGGTTTCGGAGCCTTTGCTAGTTTCGAAGCCTTTGCGGGCTTCGAAGGCGATGATGGCACAGCCTTCTTGCCTTTCAATGCAATGACGGCGGCGAGGAATGGGGGTTGAGTTTTGGGAGAAGAGAGAGGCTTACCTGGCTTTTTGCGTGCTAGAATCTGTTTAGCAATGCCCATGTCATCAACATCGAGAAGGTCAGCATCCGGAATCTCACCATCAGTGCCTGGGTCATCATCACTGTCTTCAGCTTGGAAATCGGTATCGCTTTCGTCGGGGTTCTTGCTCTGGCGTCGCTTCTTAGCCGGCGAGAGCTCGAGGCCCTCCGTTTCGGGCAGCCTGTCGCCGGCGTAGTCGACCATGCCCCTGTTGCGGCGGCCACGACCCAAGGCTTCAGCTTTTAACGCTGCCTCTTCGTTGGCGGCGCGCTCACGCTCTTTGAGGATATTGGCCCAGACGCCTGGGTCGGGAGCGGACTCTTCAACTTGCTCCAAAGCTACGTCTTCGAGGCCACCTGTGTTGTTGGCCCATACTCGAGCGTGGCTGAATTGGGTTTCTGCAGATTTGTCGCCTCCAGCATTGGTGTCTTCGATGCGGCTTCGATCAAGCAGGATGTCAATACCGGTGTTGTCATACACGATGTCGTGCTGGCCATCGTCTTCGAAAAGCTCACTGGCACCGTGACGGAGTACCGAGACCAAGTCTTGCTCATCCGCCTCGTCCGCGTCCATCTCTTGAATGAGAACGTGATCAAGCGCAAGCTTCTTGCGGCCGATCTGCATGATCTTCTCCTCCGCACTGGCGCGCGTGACCAGCTGAAAACAAAGAACCTTCTTCTTCTGACCAATGCGGTGGGCTCTGCTCAAAGCTTGGATATCCTGGTGAGGATTGAAGTCGGGGTCCAGGATGATGACCGTGTCGGCAGAGGCCAGGTTGATTCCAACACCTCCTGCACGAGTCGACAGCAAGAACGCGAACAACGGTGAACCGTCTTGGTTGAACTCGTCAATACGCTTCTGCTTTTCCAAGCTGCTCACTGAGCCATCAAGGCGCTGATACATGAGCGCCATGCCGTCGAGGAAGTCTTCGACCATGTCAAGCATGTCAAGGAACTGGCTGAAAATCAGAACCCGATGGCCACGCTCCTGTAGCTTTGGAAGTAGCATTTCCAGTAGCTTCAGCTTGCTGCTCGCATCCACAAGGTTGCGATGGGAAAGGGAGGCGTTGTCATGTCGCTCCTCGATGCCTTTGCTGTAGACAAACGGATGGCAGAGACACTTGCGCAACTGCATGAGCACATTGCTTAAGCTGGCTCTCTCGCCTTTACCCAGACCTTGATCCGGGTTGAAGATCGAACGCATGAGATCCGGATTCTTGGCGAGGATAGTACGGTAGACCTTCTTTTGCAAGATGCTCATGCTGACAGGCAGGATGATCTGGGCCATTGGCGGTAAGAATGTCAAGACCTGCGCTTTCGTGCGGCGCAAGAAGTACGGTCGAATCAAATCGTGCAACTTCATGATCTTGGCTTGGTCGAGATCTGCGAAGTCCTGCTCCAGTTCATCAGGATTGTGCTTGTCGTCAAGGAAATGCAGAAGGTTGAAGAGTTCGCGCGTGTTGTTCTGTAGGGGTGTACCGGTCATGAGGACCTTGAAAGGCGCCTTGAGAGCTCCCAGCGCAGAGTACAGCAGACTCTTTTCGTTCTTCAGACGCTGTCCTTCGTCCACGATTAGGCCCTGCCACTGTTGACCGCGGAAGAATTTGCGACAGCTGTCATCGGCCGCGGCATCGTATGAGGTGACGACCACGTGGCAGCGAAGGTCTTTGCTGTTCTCGGGGAACATCTCATGACGGTAGGCCATTTCTCTGGCGTCCTTGGATCCGTAGTAGGTGACCACGCGGAGCCCTGGTGCCCATCGCTTGATTTCGCGGCGCCAGTTGGGACAGGTTGAGTTGGGCACTACAACGAGGAATGGGAACGTGTTGTGGTCTTGGACCATCGTAGCGAGGAAGCCAATGATCTGGATGGTCTTTCCCAGGCCCATCTCATCGGCAAGGATGGCGTTGCTGTTTTGGTACCACTTGTAGTAAAGCCAGTTCAAGCCTTCAAGTTGGTATTTCATCAGCTCACCACCTTGGACCGCATCGGGTTGGGATTGCTTCTCGAGGGCCGCGAACTCCAGCTTCCTGGTCTTGTCGTGGCGCGACTTCAGGGTTTTCGGATTTACGGGTCGTACATAGCGGCCGAGAACCCAGTCGTTGTAGGCAGTCACGAAGTCGGTCCAGCGTTCTCCATCTTCAGGGTCAGGTGGCTTTTCCCAGACGGAGTCTTCGTAGGTCAGACCCTTGTACTTGATGAGCGCTTGGTCGACCTCGCGGATGCGAGCCTTGTCGATGTCTTCTGTTCGGATATCCACAATGCTTGTAAACTTGATGTCGAGCACGATGTCTGTTCGCAGGTAGTCCTCGGGAATAGCATCTTCTGTGCGCATCTTGGGCCTCTGAGCCTCATCACGCTTGGCGAACGCCTTGCGCATCGTCGCTGCTGTGATACCCCAGACCCACGCGCCAGGCATCCAGCATGCTTTGAAGTAAGACTGGTTCTCCCATCTGACCAGATATGCCTTCTCGTCTTCGTTGACCTCGTCAACGGTCATTGCATCGTCGTAGTTGTCCTCGTCAGTCGGCTTCCAGGCGATGAGGCCAGATACCTTGCTGGTGTACTGAATGCAGTCTTTGCACTGCCAATCCCGACTGTACTCACGGAAACGCTGCTCGGCATCAGCCTCAGAGTCCAGGTCCATCATGTCGGTACGAGATGGTAAGTGCTCAAAGTGGAATCCACGGAAGCATTTTACGCAGCGGAACAACACGTTGTCTGAGTTGTTGATGCGGTCTGGGTCGACCTCATACTCAGGATCAACACCATCGTTCTCCTCTCGCTCGCGTTGCTCTTGAGCCGCAGTCTTTCGAGGTCGGAAGGGACGGCACCCGGCGCCGTGATGCTGGCAATCCTGGCATTTTCCTTGATCGGGTGCGGTAGTTTCCTTTCTGCGAACCGCGGCGACACAACGCCTGCACTGCAGAACGAAGTCTTCCTCACCAATCTTGGTGACCAAGTGATCGCGGTTCGTGCGGTGGCCGAGACACGACTTGTGATATGAGAATGTGCACCCTTGACAGTATACCAGTGGGGCGTAGTTGTGATCGTTCGCGCAGACCTCGCAATGTTGCGAATGACGCATCCTGAACTCGTCGTTGCGCGGGAGCGGCTTGAACATCTCCTTGGCAGACGCTCTGATGGGCTTTGGAGGGGGTTTCGCCACGCCGCTGCTGTCCGAGCGATAGATGTCATCCTCCATCCTCTCCATCATGCTGACGTTGTGCTTGTTCGAACGACCGCTTTGACGCTCACCTTCGCGTGGCTGCTTGGTGCGGCGAGGGTCTTTAGCACCGCCTCGCGAGTTACGTTTGCGCTTGTTGGTGGCTTGCACGTCTGACCTGAGCACATCCGCGCCGTAGTCATCCGAGTCCGATTCTGAGGCTGCGATGACGTCCATATCTGAGTCGTCAAGGCGTGGCTTGGAGTTGCGCAGCGACTTCCTCGATGGCGCCGCATTCTTCGGGGATCGACGCAACTTGGAATATCCTGTGCCAGTCTCCTCGACAGAATCGTCATCTTCGTCGTCGGATTCTGCTTGCTCGCTGTACTGTGTTTGTTCTAGTAGTTGCTTTTGTCGGCTGCGGCGGGTGCCTTGTGCTTTTTCATCCGAAGCAAGCTCGTCTTCCGATAGCTCGATCGCATCCACACTGCTCACGAAGTTTTTGTGCTCCGTGGGGCGCGCGCGAGGCTGGGAAGAAGTCATTCTGGCACTCGGCCGCCTGACCCTCGTATTGCGGTCTGTCTCGGGCTCTGAACTAGGGGTGTCGTTGACTTCGAACTTGCTGAGTGCCTCTTGGCCGTTCTGGTAGCGTAACAGGTCGGTGAAAGATACCTGGTTCGGAGGTTAGTTGTTGTGTGTTGAGTGGAGTGCAGTCTCAAGGCGGAGATTATGAGTAATAGGCAGCACTCGTGTGGTCACATGCAGGTCATATAATCACATGTTAGACTTTAGACATACCTCTTCAATGTGGTAGTCCTCGAACGTCACCGTGTACTGCATCGTTCCATCCTCATCTGTTCGCTCATTCGAGACTCGACGAACACGACCAGCGCGAGCGGTAAGGTCGACATATTCCGCACGATCCTCCTCATCAAGCTCATCGCGGGAGATTACAACCTCCGCAGATCGAGTGTGTGTTGACGGCTCGCGGTCCTCCGGCGCATCGTCTTCAACGGGTGTAGGCAGATCCTCGTCCTCGGGCAAAACGCTGAAGTCCTCTATGACTTCGTCCACAGCCGCCCACACATCGTCCTCCGCGTCTTCATTCTGTTCAGGCGCGGCCACCACTGGCGCATCTTTCTCATCGTCGTCCGAGCTGGATTCTTCGCCAGAAGAGATGACAGTAGGTTCCGGCGCAGCTTTTTGCATCCGAGCTACTGGGGCGAGGCGCTGAACGGGCGCAGGTTCGGGTTCGGGTTCGGGTTCGGGTTCGGGTGTCGACTGTATTGCAATGTCATCATCAGCAGGCCGGTTCACGGCCTGGAAACCAGAGGTTCGTCGCGGAGGCGTAGACCGCTTTTTGGATGCGCCAGTTTGCCATGCCGAAATGTCGGCGGCACCATCATTGTCGGACGAGTCGTCCGGTGACCCGAAGTCGAAGGCCATGGTTATCGGATTAGAGTAATTTCGCGATGTTCGTGGTAGCTGTAAATTGCGAATTCGCTATGCTTATCTCTCCGCGGGAGTGCACCTCATTACCCTCAGTGGAGTCGCATGGATGAGGCGAATGGAAACGACTTGTCAAAAACAACTTGCGGTAGACGGTGTTGGTGTTCTTTGCGATTTTATGTCGGGTCGCAAGATCGAAGTGCGTTCAGTTGAACGCGTCGTTGCAACGCGACTCCAAGCCGCGGGGAAGGTGCGTGCCCTTTGCCCTTTCCCTGAAACTGACTTTCACATGCTTCAGAAGCCGCAACATTTCTCCTTTGAAAGTAAGAATATTTCAACATGGCGACTTCATCTCTATCTGCCGCCAGTGTGTGCACACGACGCTGCTTACGGGCGCCTCAATGGCAGCAGCGAAGTTTCACACGCAATGTGTCTCGAACATCGGCCATCAACCGTGGCATCAAAGCGACGGAAAATTCACCTTCGAATCGGGATAGGACCAGGTCTTCATCGGCGTCTCGCTCAGCTCCTTGGGAGGCACGAGGTGAACAGAATACCCGTCGAAGTGAAGGAAGATCAAGTGATAATAGGGAGACGAGAACGGAACGAAGAAAAAGCGACAGGAGCGGCAGGCCTGATGACAGAAAGAGCAATGCCAATGCCCGGGATGGCGGCGATGCCTTTGACAGAAGCGCCAGGGACACAAGAGATATCAATAGAAGTCCTGTTGACTCTTTTGACAAGACCTCGCGACCCAAACGAGATGGAGATAGATCATCTGCTCGCTTTTCCGACAAGGGTGGCCGAGATGCCTTTTCCAAGAAAGATCAAGACTTCACGAAGAAGTCAAGATTCGATAACGAGGGTGTCCGAGCATACGGCGACAACACTGGATTTTTCTCAAAGGGCACTCGATCTAAACGTGTTGGAGACAAGCCTTCATTCGGAGATAAACCATCATTTGAAGACAAGCCCTCGTTCAGAGGCAAACCTTCGTTCGGGGACAGGCCTTCATTTGGAGACAAGCCGTCGTTTGGAGGCAAACCTTCGTTTGGGGGAAAGCCTTCGTTTGGGGATAAGCCTTCTTTCCAGAGAAGCGCTCGATCTACACCAGAGGGAGAAGAGAACTCCGCTGATGCTTTCGACAGGAGCGCTCGTTCTGCGCGTGATGGAGGCAGAAGCTCTGCGTTCAACCGAAGCGATCGGCCCGCGCGAGATGGACAGCGCAATACCACCAGCTCTTTCAGCAGAGGTGCGCGCACCACGCGCGATGGAGAAAGAAGCTCGTCCGACAGAAGCCCTAGGTCCTTTGACAGCGAGCGCATCCAACACGACGATGTCCCGGTGGCCATACCCTACTCCAGCGCCGCAAGCCAATGGTTGTATGGCGTCAACACTGTTGTAGCAGCGTTGCGTGGAAATACACGCAAGCTCTACCAACTGATTGTCAAGAAAGGATCCGACTCCCCAGACTTGGAAAATATAATCAGACTTGCGCGCAGGGCAGACATCAAGATCCAGACTCATGATGACACCAGCCTACTCGACAAGCTCAGCGAGGGTCGCCCTCACAATGGCGCTGTACTCGAGACATCTGCTCTTCCCGCGCGGCCGGCCGTGATGCTGGGAAAGCCTGACCCTCAGACAGACAGCGTACCTCTCGAACTCTTGAAGCAGAATGCCGAAGACGTTGCGATCAATGGCAGCGCTGGAGTTCTGCAGTATGACAGCAAATCCTGGCGACAGCCCTTCGTGCTCTTCCTCGACGGCATCACCGATCCTGGCAATTTGGGCGGCATCTTACGCACCGCACACTTTTACGGCGTCGATGCAGTGGCCGTTGCAACAAACACCTGCGCGAACCTGAACTCTCCCGTCCTGGCAAAAGCAAGCGCTGGCGCATGCGAAGCCATTCCGATCTTTGCAGTCTCGAAGCCCGCCGAGTTCATTTACAAGAGCAGCCACGCAGGCTGGAAGATCTGCGCTGCCGTTGCACCCGATTTAAAATCCCAAAGGCTGAACAAGCAAGTGACCTCTGCCAGTGTTTCGGTACAAAGCCCGTTAGCAGCGAAGCCTTGCATCTTGATGATGGGCTCAGAGGGTGATGGTCTCCGCGAGAACCTGCGGTCCAAGGCCGATCTGGAAGTCACCATTCAACGCGGCGCGCCGTCGAAGACTACTCTCGATGTCGGTGTTGACAGTATGAATGTCAGCGTAGCTACTGGTGTGCTTGTGGATGCTTTCACTCGCCAGCCCTTGAAAGGCGCACAAGAAGCACAAGAAGCTGCGGCAAGCGACGGCGGTGACCGCTTATTCTGAGGTGCCCATGATGAGGTTAACGGCTGACAGGCCACGATGAAAAATGCATGGTAGGGGCGCGATTCCTCTTTTTGTAATATACTGTACTTTTACTCATCTATACCATAAATTATTTTGCGACGTCCTACACTGATGTTTTGTCTCCAACAAGTTTTTTCTCCCATTGACCTCCAACAGCCGTTCTTATCTCTTCCAGGAATCCAAGACGAACACCACCCGTTTGTCGGAAGGCTCCACCAGCCACTCTACCGGCAATTGACGATCTGAAAAGAGGTTCAATAACGTCAACGAATATCAAGCCTTTCGGCATCCGCTCCGGAGAGCCGATCCCAAAATCGAGCTCCTTCCCCCGCAGATCTTCAGGCACGATACCATTCAAGGCCTTGACCAACGATTTAGACTCTGTGACCAGTTTACAAATACCAGAATCACGGCATGCGGCTCTTCCAGTTGCCTTGTACGGTCGAAATCGGAGATCTGACAAGGCCTCGTGATGTCAATCTGTCTCTCACCATCCCGGACGCTTTCCGCCGCCTGGTCTCACGCGTAGGTATGGCTCTTTACGCCAAAACCACGCGATTTCCATTGCTGATTTAGGTTCGTTAATTCGATGAATCGGTGGTTCATGGACGCTCGATTGGTGAGGATGACGTCCATGACATTGATAGAGATGGGTTGCTGGGTGGTACTTGTACTGCAATGCGAGCCACCGAGACGCCTTCTTCGCGACACTCGACTTCCGACCTCAGTGTATCGAAGACGACATGCGTTGGTTGACAGCTTCGGTGTGGGCTTTGCCCTCGCTGGTCACGGGCCAGATGGCTCAGTACCCGCCTGCTTTTCCGCCGACACCAAGTATCCCGATGTCCTTGAACTATGCTCCAAACGTTAGTGTTGACAGTTGCCCTCCAGTCTGGTAGTAGCTTGTCATTAACATGTCTCTACAGGTGACACCGAATGTCATGGATCCAACCGCACCTAACGCCCAAGACGTGTGTCCTGGCTACAAAGCTTCCAATGTCAAGGAGACCAGCAATAGCATTACTGCGGACTTGGCTCTGGCAGGGCAGGGCTGCAATGTCTACGGCAACGATATCACCGACTTAAGCTTAACGGTCGAGTACCAGAGCAAAGAACGTCTGGCGGTGCGCATCACACCTAAACATTTGGCACCGAGCAACGAGTCTCTTTACTTGCTCTCACCGGACTTCACCCCACAGCCAGGTTTCGAAGATGATTGCAGCAAGGACACAAGCGACCTCACTTTCACCTGGACCAACAAGCCCAGCTTCCAATTCCGCATTGCACGTGCGAGCTCTGGAGAAGTCATTTTCGACACATACGGCCACAAGATCGTTTTCGAAGATCAATTCCTGGAACTGGTGACCAACATGGTGCCAGACTACAACATCTACGGCCTGGCGGCTTCCATCCATGGCTTCAGGCTGGGTAACAACTGGACACAGACATTCTGGAACGCGTACAACCTCGACAACGATCAAGAGATCGATGTCAATGGTCACGACACGCACCCTGTGTATGTGGAGACCAGGTATGGCAAAGACGACGAGTCTTCCACGTCTCATGGTGTGTATGCGCGCAATGCGCATGGGCAGGACTGGCTGCTCAGAGCGGACACTGTTACATACCGAACTATTGGCGGGGGCTTCGACCTCTATTTCTTGAGTGGGTCTACCCCCAAGGAAGTCATCAGCCAGTATCACACTGGTATCATCGGTACGCCGGGCCTGCAGCCGTATTGGGCGCTTGGATTCCACCAGTGTAGATGGTATGTGGATCCGTGACCAAACTCCGTTGCACACGACGCTGACTCTGAGCTAGGGGCTACTTGAACTGGACCAACCTACAGGAGGTCATTGATCTGTACGCGCAAGCGGAGATTCAGCTCGAAGGTATCATGAGTGATCTCGACTACCTCTACCTCAACCGCATCTTCACCCACAACGCCAACTATGGCATCGAAGAAGGCCGCGAGTTCTTGGCCCGCTTGCACGCTAATGGGCAGTACTGGCTGCCAATTTTGGATCCGAACGTATGTCAAACCCTGCCAGAATGATTGACAAGCCTAACCAATCATAGGTATACGTCCCCGATCCAACTAACGCCAGCGATTCGAACCCCACATATGACCGCGGCAAAGCTCTCGATCTCTACATCAAGAACGGCGACGAGACGTACTACGGGACTGAATGGCCAGGGTTCTCAGTATGGCCCGACTTCGCCACAGACCCCAGTGCTCAACAATACTGGACCGACGAGTTCAAGCGCTACTTCGAACAGCTCGAGTTCGATGGCTGGTGGCTGGACATCTCAGACGCTCCCTCGTGGTGCACCGGAAGCTGTGGCGCTGACAAGCTCGCCCTGAACCCTGCTCACATTCCCATCATGCTTCCAGGAGATGCAAACACCAGTGTTGCAGTCGACTATCGCTACCCGGAATCCTTCAACGTCACCAATTCTACTGAAGCCGCTTCCGCGAGTGCTGCAATGGCCTCCCAGTCTGCAGCCTATCCTACGCCTGACTCAACTCCGACGCCAGTATATGCTCGCACACTGCCGACCCCGGATGTGAGGAATCTGAACTTCCCGCCCTACGCCATCAACAACTTCTTGGATGGACACAGTCTGGTGAAGCAGGCAATCTCCCCGAACGCAACTCACAACGATGGCCCGTACAACAGCACCGAGTACGAGCTGCACAACTTGTACGGACACACGAGCGGAAACGCTTCCTACAATGCTCTCGTTGCGACCTACGGCGGTAAACGGCCCTTCTTCCTGGCAAGAAGCACCTTCGCTGGCAGTGGAACTTTTGCTGGTACCTGGGGCGGCGATACCAACTCTATGTGGGGCAACATGTACTTCGGCATCTCACAAGCTCTGGCATTCGGCATTGCAGGATTGCCCTATTTTGGGGTAGAAACATGCGGCTTCAATGGCAATGCTGATATGGAACTTTGCACGCGCTGGATGCAGCTTAGCGCTTGGTTCCCATTCTACAGGAACCATAACAATCGCAACACCATCGCCCAGGAAGCTTACATCTGGGAGACCACGGCCGAGTCGACGCGCCGCATCATGAACATTCGTTACTCACTGCTGCCTTACACTTACACGCTCTTCCACAAAGCGCACATGGCCGGCGAGACAGTTCTGCGCGCTCTGGCTTGGGAGTTCCCCAACGACCCTCAGCTCGCAGGCATCGATAACCAGTTCATGAGTGGTCCCGCTTTGATGGTAACTCCTGTTCTCGAGCCACTGGCGACAACAGTGCAAGGCGTCTTCCCGGGCGTCGCCGAAGGGACTCGATGGTACGACTGGTACACCCTGCAAGAAGTAAAGGCATCACCTGGCGAGAACAAGACTTTGGATGCACCTTTGTTGCACCAGCCCATCTTCGTGCGCGGCGGCTACATCATCCCCATCCAAAAAGCCGGCAACACCACCAAGACCTCCAGATTGAACCCCTGGAGCTTGATCATCGCTCTGGACAAGAACGGTGAAGCCGAGGGTGACCTGTATCTCGACGACGGCATCAACATCGAGCAGGAGGCAACGAAGGAGGTTCACCTGTCGTTTGCAAACAACACCCTCCACGCCACCGTCTCAGGCGACTTCAACGATCACTTGGCACTTGCCAACGTGACGATCGCAGGCGCGACTGGTGCCTCGCATGGCATGACTGTCAAGTGTGGTGAGCAGGAGAGTCAGTGGTACGCTGCGTCGTGTGCGAAGAAGGGTGAGGCGAAGAAGGGCGTTCATTCCCGTTTCAAGAACAACGTGCTGTATGTGACGGGTCTTGAAGATGCGACGAAGGGTGGTGTTTGGGGCGAAGATTTGGAGATCAAGTTACAGTAGTGGACGAGCTCGATGATGTGAAAGCTACTTAGTCTATACGATATGCTCATAGTGCAATTATATTTGCCTCACGAGGGATTGATTGAACGTGAGCATATTTGACAATCAGTCTTTCCAACGCTCAATCATTCACTCGCAACGATCATCAATTATTCTCATCAAACGCGACCATTCCAGATCATAACCCCAACACTAACTCTGGACGCAAGTTGTTCAGATCACTAAACAAAACATTGTTGTGCCTCCGAACACGATGCAAGTTATCTAAATTGATTGATCAACTCAATTGATCACGCTCTATCCCGCTGACCAGGTATTGGGGGTGTTACAATGGTCGATCGCACTTTGCAGACCACAAATTCCAATCCACCAATTCTTTTGCCCAATTCGTATTTTACGTTGTTGGGTTTCAGAATGGATCTGATTTGAGTGGTCTTCAACACCGTTCTTGATGCCTGGTTGATGGACTGTTCATGTCCGACTCCAAACAGCAGTATGATGGCGGCATCGTTTAATCGACCAACAATTCACACCTTGAAGATACATTCATGTTCCACGATCTCAGCCCCAACACTAACCCTCTCGATGCATGCTGCTAAGTGGGCCCTGTTTTCAAGTAAATCGATCACTTGTGTTCAATGATACTTCTTTTGAACTTGGAGATGAAACGTATTTTCTGTAGCTACTTTCAGCAGTCGTCAATCGTGACATCAATCACGGTTTTGTATAGAGACCTGAATCCTTTTGGGATCTCCCCAACATGGATGTGGGGCGATGGCGATTCATTTTGTGGGCCTTTGGGTTTGATGTCTGTGCACAAACACGCGAGATTAGGTACCTTGGCCTTCCGTCGCGAATCGGACATGAATAACACATGGTGGTCGCCCGAGAGAAAAGACATCCCAAAGTGCTTCCAGACTCCTACATCTTCCTCTACAGTCCTGTATGAGGTGAGCATAAGCTCATCAAGATACCAGGACTCAGAAAGTCGATGAGCAATATATATCCCGCGGATCCCCATGGATACAGCGCCTCGCCGACGTCCCAAGACCGGACTCATTTCTGGGCAGTCTCCTGTTGAATCTCTCGTGAGTGTCGTCCCACGGTGAACCTCATCTCTCACCATGCGCGCGGCGACTGCGCCTCGTCCAAGACGCTTCAGAACACAGTCAAGAACTGGTCCGCGACGGCAATGTTCGACTAGCCGCAGACCGTCCGCCTCTCAGCATCGCCGCTTCCGTGGGTTGGCGTTCAGCGAGCCTGGGCGGAGAGCTGGGCGGTTTGCGCGTAACATCTTGGCTGCGACTCGGCATCCCTGGAAATGTCTTGTGTATGCCGATGCTGTGGATAAGAACGAATGCTCGAACTCTCACCTGCTCGTCTTTGCGTGCTGCAAAGGTGTTTTCCTCCCTTCCCGTCGTTTCTTCATTTTCTCGGTGCTATCGAGTCTTTTCTTCATCAAACTCTTACCTTCTAATTATCTGACCGGGGTTTGAACCACCACACTCGTTACCATCTCACAGCAGTCGCACCGAACAACAACATGAAGTCTGCTTTCGCTACCGCCATTGCGGCGGCGTCCCTCGTTTCGGGGGCCTTTGCCCGTGTCCAGAAGCGCCAGAGTGGCAACCTCACTCCCGTAAGAGCAATTGATCTGACAGACTGACGGACGCGACACCACTGACACCACTCGTAGATCACTGTTGAGGGAAATGCCTTCATGGCCGGCGACGACCGCTTCTTCGTTCGCGGTGTTGCCTACCAGCCCGGTGGTGCCGCCGATGCCAAAGACCCTCTGCTCGACACTGAGGCTCTCGCATCCGACATTGAGATGTTCAAGGAGCTGGGAATCAACACCATCCGCATCTACACAGTCGACAACGCAGGAGACCACGATGAAGCCATGAGAATGCTCGACGAGGCTGGCATCTACCTTGCACTCGATGCTAGCACTCCCGACTACTCTCTCAACCGTGAGAGCCTGGAAACCCTGCACCAGTCTTACAACGCCGAGTACCTTCAGCATCTGTTCTCCACCATTGACGCTTTCGCCGGCTACAGTGAGTATAGCTCGTCCTTCATTCGCCACACAATGTTCTGACATTCGCATAGACAACCTTTTCCTTTTCTTCTCCGGTAACGAGGTCATCAACGCCAGGAACAACACCAACGCTGCCCCTTACATCAAGGCCGTCACCCGTGACATGAAGCGCTACATCGGTGCCCAGGCCGACCGCCCCATCCCCGTCGGCTACTCCGCTGCCGATGTCGAGGAGAACATCTACCAGCAGGCCGTCTACTTCTCCTGCGGCGACGACGACAACGCCCGCAGCGACTTCTTCGCCTTCAACGACTACGCCTGGTGTGACCCGTCCGACTTCATGAAATCCGGCTGGAACAGGAAGGTCCAGCTATACAGCAACTACTCCCTCCCCATCTTCCTCTCCGAGTTCGGCTGCATCACCAACCGCCGCGACTGGAACGAGATCGAGGCCCTGATGAGCGAGAACATGACCGCCGTCTACTCTGGTGGTCTTGCATACGAGTTCACCATCGAGCCCAACGGTTATGGTATCGTCGAGCTCGGCGACAACGGCGCTCAGCCCAACGAGGACTTCGAGCGCCTGGCCGCCCAGTTCGCAGCTCACCCTGCCCCGACCGGCATGGCTGGAGCCAAATCCGAAGATGAGACCACCCACCTCGACTGCCCCGCCGAGAGCGAGGACTGGCCTCTCAGCACCAACAACCTCCCCGAGATCCCCGAGAAGGCTGAGGAGCTGATTAAGGACGGTGCCGGCGAGGCGCCTGGTCTTGACGGCCCTGGCTCCCAGTGGGGTCCTTCCACCAGCGCGACCGACCCTGACCTCAGCAATGGCGTGACCGAGAGCGAGGACACCAGCAACCCCAACGCCAACAGCGGCTCTTCCAGCGGCGGAAACGGTGGCTCTTCCAGCAGCAGCAACAGTGATAGCGAGGATGTTGCTCAAGGCAGTGGTGCCGTTACTGTCAACGCTGCCTTTGGCACTGTCGCCATGGCCGCTTTGTTCGTTCTTGCTCTGATGAACTAGAGCATCATTGCCTTTCGATCAATAATTCACATGGGGGACTTTGTGTCCTTCCCCTTTCTTAGACTACAGCACTCGGTGAGACTTGAGGAGGCGGTATATACACAGCTCCGGCGCAGTTGCATCTTGGCTCGGAAGACGGTTTCCGGACCTTAACTTGAATTTTCTTTTGGTCGTTTTTTGGCGATGTCCATGGACTTTTTTTGTTTGTGTAGTCAAACTATTTGCATTGCATATGAAGAACTGAATACTAAATGCTTCATCACTAGTCCATCGCGTTCCGTCCGACAATCGAAGCCGGATCGATCGATCGAAGATTGACCACCCCCCATGAGCTATGTTGCAAGGTGGTGGCCGCCGGAGCTGCAAACGCTAGCCGTGTTTCATTGCTCGGATGTCTGGCTTTTCGCGTTTGCTGCGGCTGCATATCGGCCACCAACATCAGTCCAGATGCTTCCAGAACACTGCTTGCCTGCGTCTCCAATGGGGACATGTTGCCTAGACGTCTAATGATATACCAGGCGGTGAGGTCGTTTGTCGGGCGTGGAACGCACAACCGCCGAGACCTGCAGTTGCCGAGCAGGAGCAATCAATCCATTGATTTAGGAGTGGGAACCTGCAGCAACTCTTTGGAATCCAGCGGCACAGCAATCACTACATGAAGGTATAAGTTACGGTAGGGACCTTGTGCTACCTTACGCCTTCTACCGCACCCACAGAAGCAGACCACCGATCTGCCAACAGCACACTCAGAACTCCACCTTGAGCAGATCAACACCTCAGCATCTCACCCATCATGTTCTTCCTGATCATCCTCATGATGCTCTGCAGCCCGTTTGGCATCGCCCTGTACGTCCAAGCGACCGTTTATCCCACGAGTCAACAACATCTGACCATCTTTCATAGGCAGACCACTCCCCAAGAGCTGTTCCCAACCGACGCCATCACGGTTGACCTCGCGCCACTTGGCGAAATGATCACCAACATGCATGCCTTCGTAGACGCCGCCAAAGCCGTCTACACCGAACACTTTGTCGAAAACCACTTCAACACATTCGACATCCCCAGCCCTTGGATGAGCGAGATCTACACCGTACACGACTACCTCCTCAACGTCATCAGATTCGAGATCGACGTCGACTTGTCGAGCTGCCAGTTCTCGAACAGCGGCATCGATCTCTGCGATAACTCAGAAGCCTCCATCGGCTCGATCCGCGCCATCCTCTACTCGGAAATCGTGCGCACCCGCGCCTGCGCCGCAATCGTCTCCAAAGTCCGCGAACAGGCGAACGGGCTGTCCGAAACCTTCCGCGTAGCCTTGCAGCATCTCCAGTTGATGAGAAACCTCTTCCACGTTTCGTTCCCACCGCCAGACACACAGAGCGCAGCGCCCGGACTGGAGCTCCCACCGCCAGAGTTCATTGCGCAGCAACTCCAGTCCCGGACTCGCATCTTGGCCCTCGGCCATGAGTTCCAGCTACTGCTGCTCAGTTCTATGGAGTACTTGCCAACCCACTACAACCTGACGGACTTTGAGTATCTCAAGACCCTGCAAACCATGTACCTGGAAGCTGGCCGGATCGCCGAGACTACTTCCAACATGGAATGCTGGATGCTCATCTCCGGACACCACTCGGCTGCGATGGCAAGCTACCGCGCGGCGTTGTGTCATCGCACTCGCGGTCAGCTCCCGCCGGGCGATACTTCTACGGCCTCCGTCCGGGCTGAGGCATTCAAGAAGGTTAAATGGTGGTAGATCGGCGTTGGCTTGGTTGAGTGACTACGAGGAGAGACGATGGAGATTTCATGGCAGTGCGCTGGCTAGGTACGAGAGTCCGATCATGAGAAGCGCATAGTCTTTGAATTCAGCAGGATCGATCACCAGCCAGCCGGGCCGTATCCAGTGCCACTACATGAGATATGCCATGTTTCAAATGGTTCTATGAACGTTACTTCAATCGTTTCTAGCATGTCGCTGGCCTTAGTCGCCACCAGACTGAGACATGCTGCCTGCGCATCTCACGGTAGACAAGCAGCGAAATCCTATAATCTTAGGTACCACCTGTAAGATTCGCTCTGGACAACAAACGTACCCGCGCTGAGACCTGAAGTCACCTCACTGAGTATGTTTCGCATCGTGTAGAACTGTCTTTCACGACAACGAAACCACGGGACCCAGCAATCTTGACTGAGCATATATATCGAGATGATACTTTCATCATCACTTACCTTTGCACACCCACACAATCCACAAACAGAGACTCACCGACTTCTCCTCTTCAACACAACCTGGAAGAGTCGAAGACGTCTACAACTAAATCACCCGCGCATCTACGAACGACATCAACAAAACCTCCACCATGCATCTCATGTCGACCATCGTCAAGCTCATCAGCCCTCTCCGCTCGATGTTGGCAGGCAGCCCAATTCAAAACTTGACCGAACTGCTAGTGACAGACGCAATCACCGCCAACCTGAACCCACTCGTCGAGATACACGCCGATCTGTCCAAGTTCAGGCAGGCCGTCGAGATCCTGTTTAACAAAAAGTTCCCCCCAGAGTACCTCATCCTACAAGATCGCCACGATTGCCGGCTCGTGACCGTGCTCCGAAAGAACCAAGCCATCCTCATGGAACTCTTCGGCACTCTCTACGATCCCAACCTCTCCCCCTGCATTTTGGCCCCTGGTGTGATCCATCGCTGCGAAGACCTCGTGCCCAGCCCAGGATCGCTCCGTGCACTCCTCGAAGCAGAAGCCGCGAGGACGCGCGAGTGCGCCACCAGCTTCATCTCCCCAGCCAACAAAGCCATGTTTGCGATGGTATCCGGCTGGTTCGAAGGCAACTACCATTTCTATTCGACGGGTCTCAGCTCGTGGATACCGGAAACCGTGCCAGAGTACGAGTTCGGAAGACGGCTCATGGGCTATTGGCAGGGTCTGCTGGAGCTCAAGACCAACATGTCCGAGTCGTGGACCTACGAGAGGATTGATGTTCTCTGGCGCTTGGAGAAGGCCTACCTGGAAGCTGCGAGAGACGTTCCGGTGGCGATTGACCTCCTGGAAGGTGATGTTTCGCTCGACGACTGGCGGGCTGTGGACTCCTACTGGGCTGCTTTGTGCCTTTGGTCACGTTTCCCGCTGGCGGGCGTTGGGAATTCCACCTTGTCTCCGATGCCGGCGATGCTCCAGCAGCCCGCTCTCTGGTAGATTCGTGCTGACTTGACTGAGGGATAGGGATGGGATCGGAGGCTCGGTGGCCGTGTGGTTGTTGAGGTGGAGAGCCTAATCCTGGAGCACACACGGTCTTGTTGTCAGCGAGATAGATCACGAGCAGGTTGAGGAGGAGCTCAGATCCGATGTTTTCTTTTGAGTGCTACCACATGTACTATCTATACCGATTTTACCGAGCGCAGTTTGCCCATTGCTGCCTAGCAAATCAGTTATCATCTTCTGTTGACCACTGCCTTTCTCTTCTTGTCGATCTGACTGTTGGCAGCTAGATGTCTGATCCGGTGCTGCCACATACGATACACCATGTATTGATTCAGACTCCGCGACAGTCAAGCGCACGGTTGGATTATGAGGATCTCGTCAAGCCATGAACTGAATTGACTGACGGCTTGATGAGCAAGGGAGGTGACTTCGGGGGTGGTGGCGGCGACTTCGGCTCTCTCATTGGTCGATTTGACTAGGGTCAGAGTTGGGGTAAATATCTTGGTCTCTATGTCAACTTCGAAAAACAACACCTCCTTCCAAATACCAAATACCAAATTTCAACAATCATTATCAAGCCAGCCTGGGTTAGTGATACTATCGTACAGGCTTGACTGGCTACAGTCCACTCATTCCACCGCTTGATCAATGAGGATCTTGTGTGTCACTGATTCTTATCACACCTCCTCAATCGTTTCCAAAATGTCGCGCGTCTCAGTCTGTGCGAGACATGCGGTCTACGAGCCACACGGCGGATCTAAAGGCAAGCTCGTGTGTTCGCTACAAACGATTTACGTACTCAGGCTGAGACCTGCAACTACGATGTGTTCCACATTGTGAAGGTACACGTTCCGAGACAACGAAACAGCGGAGCACAACGATACTACATAAGCATATACATCTGGAGTGGAACTTCTATCATCACTAATCTTTGCACATGGACAAGATCCAACAAACAGACTCATCGACTTCATCCTCCAACACAAGACAACTGCCAATGAATCATCACATCTTTACCACCACCAGCCTTCGACTCCTCATCATGCAACCCCTGATCATTCTGCTCATTATCTTGAGCCCCCTCCGCCTTGTGTTCGCTCACGAACCCCAACCAGGTCTCACTGATCTCCTGTCGACCGACGCCCTTACAGCCGACGTCGCACTACTTGGCCACATACAGAGTAGCATGTCTTCGTTCGTCGAAGACGCAAAAGACTTTTACATCGAGCACTTCCCGGCCAACTACTTCCGGACCAAAGACCTGGCAATCGACCAGCGCACAATGAGCGGCATTCTCCACAAGCGCGACTACATCGTCAATGCTACCAGCCTCTTTCTAGACATCGAGCTATCAGACTGTGCTTTCAGGAAACACATCGTCGACTACTGCAAAGAGCAAGTTCCATCGCTCACCTATGGATGCGGATGCTGGGACCAGGAGTTCACAGGATTGCACTTCCGCGGCGTCGACCTCAACGAAGGCGAGCGGACGCAACGCTGCGCCAAAGTCGTCTCTCAGATGCAAGAGCGGTTCGAAATGCTGGCGCTCCGAGATCCATCCTGGACGCCATCGATATTCGGCCATCGACCCAGTCCCGAGTGGCCCATACCACACAACGATCAGATCTCAGCCCGCGACAACCTGATCCAAGCCGACGAGCTCAGACAGCGTCTGAAAGCCTACCGCAAAGACTCAGACGCCCTGAATTGGAAGTTCCACTCCTCGCTGCCGCAGGAGGCCGTGAGAGCTTTCCTCAGCAACTTGCGCACCACCCTTCTCAAAGCCGGCAGCGACGCCGATGCTGTCCGTGACGCTCTGCCTGACCACGAGAGCATGCGAGCCAACTGGCCAGCCGTGCATTCTTACTGGTTGACATTGTGTAACAACACCCACCGTCCGTCGAGGGAAGCCATGGACGTTCCCGAAGGCCAGAGTATATACTCCTGGCACAAGAGACTCAGGGATGCTGTGTAGGAGGCTGTTCGAGGAAGGAGGCGCGCATGTATGCGACCGAAGCTGAAGCGCATACGATTGCGGTATTAGCAGGATCGATCTTGAATATGTGCAAAGAAGTGGAATGCCCTGGATCGGATCGAATTTTTAGAGTACAAATTACTTCAAAAGCCGTCGAACGGGAAGAAACAATTCTTAAACAGCCCGTATTTCCACACAACAACGCCAATCGCTATGCCGTGCTGTAGTAGTAGTAGTAGTACTAGTAGCAGTAAAAGGTCAAAACAAAATTCCCAGCCAGCCCTAGTTCAACAATCATCCATTCATCAACCCCCCCCCATCAAGCAGCAGCACCCACAAGCGCCGCCCTCCTCATCCTGCACCTCTCCTGCCTCGCCTTAAGCGCCGGGCGACAAGCATCGCCGAAACTCAAGCCCTCCACACCCCTATCGCCCAACCCAACCTCAATATCCAACGGCCTCACAACCTTCATAGCGCCCGTACCGATACTCATACTCTGACCCATGATAATACACTCACTCACACCGCTAATCTCATCAGCCTTCATCTTAGCACCCGCCTCGAACAAGTGATCCGCAGTCTTCTCGAACGAAGCAAGCTGCAGCACCGACTCGCGCATTTTCGCAAGGCCGAAACGCGTGATGCCCAGGACTTCACCCTTGTAGGTCATGACGTCTGCGAGCAGTTGCATGTGACGGGGATCGATGCCCATACCGCCCATGACCTGGGAGATTTCGCGGATGATGGTGCTACGCGCAGCTTCGATGCCGAGCACGTCGCGGCATTCGAGGACGTTGTTGGTTGTGCAGGCGTAGCCGTTGATGCCTTCGGTCGTCATGCACTGCTTGAAGCCGTAGCCTTCGACGAGGACGGAGATGGGTTCGCGGCCGGTGTGGTCGGGCTTGTCGTCCTTTTTCATGATGGCGCGCGCCGCTTCGGGGTAGCCCTTGATGACGACGTCGGGCAGCTTGCGCTTGAGCTGCTGGATGGTCATGAAGAGGTCTTCGGCGGCGTCTTCGCCAGTGGGGAGTTTGGTAGCGCGCGAGGGGGCGCGGCGGCGTTTGGGGTCGTCCGAGTCGCCGACGCTGCAGAAGATTCGCAGGTGGGAGTTGCCCTTGGGCACGGCGGTGACGCCCAGCGCGCGGAAACCCTTTGTGCCTTCGATCGCGGCGGTGATGTGGTGCATTCCGATCCGCAGACCCAAGTTGCGGACGGCGTGCCAGTCGACGCGCATGTTGATCCAGCCGCCCTCGATGCTCCAGACGTCCTCGATGTACACGACAATATCGCGGAGGTAGGTCTTTTGGATAAGGGCGGAAGCCATGCGGGCAGCGATCGCTTCGTAGGGGCTGTCGAGCGCGCAGCTGATGACGGGGGTACTGATGTTCTTGCTGGCGTTGATGATCTCCTTGATACGCGGCACACCCTGGGTGATACTCATACCGGCGACACCGGCGAAATGGAAAGTCTTCAAAGTCATCTGGGTACCAGGCTCACCGATGGAGTGGGCACCGACGGCGCCGACGGCGTGGCCAGCTTCGACCTTTGATTTTTCGAACTTGTGGAAGCAGAGGTAGAGGAATGTGTCGAGGGCTGTTTGCGAGAGCTTGAAGATGTGGTTGACGTTGTTGTCACCGCGGGCTTGACTGCTGACAATCTTGCTCATCTTGTCGTTGACGAAGTCTTCCACGGTCGCGATGAAGTTGCGGATGGATTCTTGCTGGTCAGTGTTCTCGATGGTTTGGTCGCCGTATGGCAGGATTGACTGGTCGGTCTCGGAGATTCTGTCGACGCCCTTCTTCTCTCGTTGCACGGTGCGGGCGAGAGTCTCACTGACCTCAGCCTGGGTCAGACCACGCTCGTTGTTGTCCCAAGTGCTGCTCAGAGCGTGGGAGAAGGTACGCTCGAAGTTGACAGGCTTTGCATTACCCTCCATGTCCACGGGATCAAGACCGTCGTCACCGAATTTCATCTGTACCACGACACCGGTGCTGCTACGCACAGTGTTATCGTACTGTGCACTGAGATCCTCTAAACTCTTCATTAGACGGCGAGACATGTAACCAGTTTCGGCGGTCTTGACAGCAGTATCGACAAGACCTTCACGGCCAGACATGGCGTGGAAGATAAATTCAGACGGGTTAAGGCCAGTGAAGAAAGAGTTGAGCACGAAACCCTTCGAAGGCGGGTCTCGCGATGCTTTGGGGAAGTGAGGCAGTGTGCGGTCTTGGAAGCCGTCGAGCACGCGCTTGCCACCGATAATCTGCTGACCGACGACAGCAACCATCTGCGAGACGTTGATCAGGGATCCTTTGGAACCGCAGGTGGCCATGGTAAGAGGGGCGTTGTAGATGCTGAGTTCTTCGAAACAAGCGTCACCACACTCTTGACGGACTTTGGACAGGATACCAGACATTTGGTTCTCCATGGTCATCTCTTCGTCGCAACCAGCGTCGCGTGCCAGCTTGCCAGCCTTGAACTTATCGATGAGGGCAACACACTTTGCGTATGCAGTGTCGACGAGTACCTTCTTCTTTGCGCGCAGCTTGTCACTGGGGTAGACGTCGTTGATGCCGATGGAGAAACCCTGTTCACCGATCCAGCGAGCCGATAGCTTGGCAAGTCTGTTCATCATAGATGCGGCGTAGTCGGGACCAAAGTCACGCATCGCGACGTAGAAGACCGAGTCCTTCTTACCATCACCGACGGTAGCCTTGTCCATGACACCGCACATGACCTCGCTGTTGCGGATGACCAGGTATGCGTCGTTGAGCACCATGTCAGGAATCATGCCCTTCTCCTTGGGGACGACGTATTGCTTGCACTTGGCTTCAAGGTTGATGTTGACGGGGTAATCGGGATGCGGCTTGATGAGAAGTCCCCACAACTGCTTTCCAGTCCATAGCTGCTGAGGCTTCATAATCGCAGGGTGTGGGATCTTGACCGAGTATTCCTTGCCAGTGTATGGGTCCTTCACTTGCATGCCATCGTACATCATGCTGACCCACTGCACGAATTGTCTGCGGTTGAAGAACTTGTCCTTGCGGCTGGTGAGGTATGCTCCAGTAATGAAATCCTGGATAGCAGCAATGATAGGTGTACCATCTTTGGGCGTGGCAAGGTTGTTCTTGACACCCATCAATTCGATGGCTTCTGTGCGTGCTTCTTCTGTTTGTGGGACGTGGATGTTCATCTCGTCACCGTCAAAATCGGCGTTGTAAGGATTGCACACACACTCATTGAGACGGAATGTTCGCCATGGCCTGATCTTTGCTTTGTGTGCTAGAATCGACAGCTTGTGCAGAGATGGCTGTCGGTTGAAGAGGACAACGTCACCATCTTCCAGGTGACGTTCCACTGTGTCGCCGAATTGAAGCTTGCTCGCAATCTTTTCTAGATCTGCCTTGCTGCTAGCAACACGAAGAGCAAGTCTGCGACCGTCCTGGCCCTTGATGACAAAGTTTGCACCAGGGTGTTGTTTCGTTCCCCTCATGATACATGCTTTGAGCTTCTTGATGTTCTGTGTGTTGACCTTTTCAGGGTATGTCATGTTGACTGCCACTCGAAGAGGAATGGCGACTTCCTCGACTGACAGATTTGGATCGGGCGAGATAACGGTACGTCCAGAGAAATCGACACGCTTTCCGGACAAGTTTCCACGGAAGCGACCTTGCTTTCCCTTCAGACGCTGACAGAATCCGCGCATAGCTTTACCGTAAGCCGAGTCGCGGCCAAGACCAGGCAGGCCACCATCGATGTACATGGCCACTTGTACTTGAAGGAACTCCCACATTTCTGTGAGCTTCTGGATTGGTTGACCTTGTGCAAGACCTGCGCGGATGAGGCTGTTGATGTGTAGGATGTCTCCAAGCTTGTTCGTGATGTCGTCCTCGGTCGTAGCAGCTTCCTGCGAAACAGATGGTCTGATCGCGACAGGTGGTGCGGGTATGTGTGTCCAGATCATAGCCTCGGGTCTTCCAATCTTAGGATTCATTCCAAAGAGTTCGACATCCGGACCAGGGATCTTGCGGAAGATCTGAAGCACCCTCAGAGGGTTCATGTCGTCCATCGCCTTCTTCATGTGACGTTCCACCTCTTGGTTCTCCTCTCTCGCGGTGCTGAAAGATGCCTCGAACTTTTCCATCTCCTTGGGCTTCACTTTGCTGCGCGCGCTCGATGATGTGTAGATGGTGAATTTGTTGTGGATGAGTTTGATGGGATGCTGAGGCACCTTCTTGACCTGGCCGTTGTACGCCGAGCAGTGTGGGCAGATCTTGACCTTGCGAGCCTCCGTGGCGATGGATTTGCAGAGAGCGTCCCTCCTCAAGCCGTCCATACCAGGCCTTCTCATCTGACGCAGCAGCTTGCGCTTCTCTTTATCCGGCAGTAGGACTTGACTGCACTCCTTGCACACGCAGTGTAGGATCTCCATGATCTTCTTGAAATAGCCATAGTGGAAGACCGGGAGAACCAGTCTGACGTGACCGAAATGGCCACTACATTCCTTCAATCCTTCGCCGCAGGTGGCGCAATTCTCCGTCTTGGAGGAAGTACCGAGTCGCTCGTCCAGAGGTCCATTTGCGGTCTGCTTCCTAGGTTGTCCAAGTGGGCGATCGAGGTCGTACAAGTTTCGGTCCGCGACATTAACGACGGACTGCGAGACGATGTTCTGAGGGCTCAAGATTCCGAATTGCAGGGACTTGATGCGCTTGGGGTGACGGTCCAGCACCTGCTCCTTACCGTTGTCCTCAAAGGCGGCTTCCATGATGGGCGGATGCTATCGGAGTCTGCGCATGGGTTGTGAGTGTGCTCCGAGTGGGAGGTGGGCGGTGCTGAAGGTTGTTGGTGGTATTGCTTGAATGCGCGTCGGCGTAGGCGTCGGAGGATTGATTTTCTTCGCGGAGTCAGTTGAAGCTTCACTGGTCCGTGCTATCAGATCTGGTGGGGTGATTGATGGCTGGAAAGCAGGCACATGTCGGACGCTCTTGCTTGTGAAGGCATTGTCGTTGGTATATAATCCGTACATGATATTTTCATGTGATCTAAGCTCTAAAGACGCTGTTCAAGGACTCTCAGCCTCCATCAATTCTTCTCATTCGGAGTACCCAGCGATCACGACGAGGCCTCGGTAGGTGGGATTATCAGCATTTTCGATAGAGGCGCATGCTCGACCGATTACTAGTGGACTAGGGTAAGACGCTAATGATTGATGATCCGTGATCCGTGGTCCACACTTCTTGACCTTCAACTACAACCTCGTGGAAGGAGAGTGAGACGAAGAAATGATAAGACAGGGTCATGCCAGAGGTAAAGCAATGGGTCATATTCAGGTGCCAGCAGTACACCATTTTTCTGTGAGTAATCGAAGAGTCAACCAAATAATCAATGCACCCTTCTACAGGTAAGGGAAAGGACGGCAGGAGCTCGAGATTAGATGTGATGTACCATCTTGATTGGAGCTCAACTGGAGAGCTACTAGACCTCAGCAGTCACATGCCTGCTTTGGTGTGAGTAAAGGCCGCCTTGCTGCCTGGACCCCGCAGTCGCACCACCACCTCGATGTCAACCTCAGCACTGCGTTTCCACCATTACTCTGCACCGCAACCCCTTCGAGTTACCACTACAATCACACTCATTCACTTCGCAACCGTGTTTGCAGTCACTGATAACCTGATCGTCAGCTCGACACCGGCGCCGGCTGCTGCGCTACTTCCACTACCGACACACCAGCTACTTCCGCCCTTATCTCCCGTCCACCCCCACAACTGCAACATCCATCCAGACACTCACCGCATCTACCATTCCTATGCCTCCACCGCTGAGCGCACTGAACGAACTCTTGAAACGCTCCACCTCATCTTACCGTCTTCCCCCTCCCTCCCAAGCACTCATCTTTCCCGAAATCATGGCCATGGCAGCCCCACCGAGTACGAAACCCTACGACGAGTGTGAGTATTTCCTCTCCCGCTCGCCTCTCGCCCTCGAGACTAACCTCATGTCACCAGCCGTAACCATCACCCTCACCACCGTCCGCCGCACTCAGGATGTCACTCGTCACATCGTGCTCCACCCGGACGAGCCCGTCATCATCGGACGCTCCTCCCGCTCAGAGCTCAAGAACCTCTCCTCTTCCTCCGACAACGCTCTGTTCGACTGTCCCGTTGTCTCGCGCACGCACGCCGAGTTCACCTTGAGCTTCAACAAGTGGGACGTCAAAGACATGTACAAGGTCTACATCACCGACAAGGGAAGCATGCATGGTACATCTGTCAACGGTCAAAAGCTGCAGGCCAACAGGCGCTTTCTCCTGAACGTCGGCGATGTTATCAGATTGGGCGAAAACGTCGCTCAAGGACAAAGTGAGCACCCACTTGCACATCGTGTTGCTTCACACGCTAACAGTGTTCCAGACAACTATGACGGCGTCATGATTAGTCTGGATTGCATCGGCGTAGCCGCTCACAAGAAGAACTCCCTCCAGACTTCCTGCGGCGTCCGCGGTCCCATTCGCGGCTTCGGCTACATCTCAACTTCTGACCCCGAGTCTGATGATGACAGCGTTGAGGAGGTCGAGGCGCCATCTTCTGCTCAGACCACTCCTGATCAATCCACTGAGAAGCCTGCGATGAACAAGATTGCCAAGTTCGGCTCGTCTGTCCAGAATGGTATCGTACTTGACGATGAGAACGAGCCTGAGAGCGTCGCCGCGGCGCCTGTCATTACTGCCCGCTCGATCGTGGTGCCAGATACGTATGACGAGGACGAGCTTGCCGAAATCGAGGCTGCTGAAATGGACCGCGTGATTCATCTTCAGCAACTTGAAAATGCAGCCAACTGCTACCCCCGCGCCGCCACAGATGAACAAGAGGAGATGGACGAAGAAGATGAGGATGTCTACGGCGCTGAAGAGTCCGAGCTTCACTTTTCCGACGATGCCGAGTCGCAGGCCTCTGACGATGACAACACATCTGATGCTGCATCTAGTCACCACAGTTCCGACAGCGAGTCTGACAGGCTGTCCGATAGGATGTCCGACCTCCAAGACGACGAAGACGAGACAGAGTGGGCCGAAGAGAATGACCTGCACTCCATTCACGACGACCAGGACGATGACGACGACGAGGGCCCGGAAACCATGACCAGCAAGCGCACACAGTCTGTCGAGATCGGAACTCTGGGTAATACCCACGATGATCATGAGTACCAGCCCTCAGACGTGCCGGCGTGTGAGCCCGCCGCCCCGACCAGACCGCACTACGATCCTGTTCGAGGCATGTTCCAAGTGGCATCGGCTCCTGTTACGAACAATGCTCGCGACGTATCCCAAGTGGCGTCGGGCACTCTCACAGACAATGCTCGGTCGGCCCGCTCGTACGACTCGTTCCCTCCGCCATCGTACTTGGGCGTGTATGCTAACGCTTGGGACAGCAGCAAGTGGGATGTTGGTCCTAGTGACTTCACCGTCAATCGCGCTCCTTTCCAGCCAGAAGATTACTTTACCGACATTTGTGGCGGCGCGGTCGGCCGCCCCACGTACGGTGAGCAGAGCAACACATCGCACCTCCTCTGGAACTCTTCTAGATACCAACCCGTCCACACAGTCTTCCCAAAGAACGACGTCCAAAACTCCTCTTCCATCTTGGCCACTGCGTGCGACGGTAGCAAAAAGCGCAAGGCATCCGAGATCTCGACCGGCGAGTCCCAGCCACCCTGCGCGGACGACACACAGTCTAACTGCCTCACATCTATCCCCTCGGAGGCTACGCAGCACCAACCCCGCGTGGATAGCCTTGTTGCCTCCACTGCGATTGACGAGACTCTGACCCTCGAGCCTTCGCCCAAGAAGCTCAAGACATGCCAGCCACGCATCAAGAGGAGCATGTTGCGCTCTGCTGCCCTCGAGGCAAGCAAGTACACCGCTGGAGCAATCATCGGCAGTATCGGCCTCATCACCCTCCTGGCTTCTCCGATTGGCGAGGCACTGGCAAGCTGCTAGAAGGGTGACGTCTACGGACAGTCTGAAGCAGCTATTCCACTTCTTGCTTCGTTTCGCATATCAGTCTGCGAGCAGGAACTACAACTACGAATAACACGATCGGGGTTCTATGGCGTTTTGGTCAGGCGTTCAAGGGCGGATCTTCGGATGACCGTCAAGACAGGAATGCATAGGGTGGACGACTCCAACAGCGACGATACCGAAAACCCACTACCCACCGTCCACAACACCACCACGATGACGAAGATCAACTCCCACCTTCACTACAGCCGGAGAAAGAGCCGTAAGGAGCACTTCAATGTTTCTTCCAGCGTGCGCCGCATGATCATGAGCGCTCCCCTCTCCAAGGGCATGTGTGCGGGAGGCTAGGGGTTACCTGCTCACACGGCTGTATGAGCAAGAACGCGGCAGGCAGTAGATACCTTGGCTTGTTTTACGGAGTGCTTTTTTGATGGAATGCAAACTATTCGATCTTGCTTCGTCTTCCCACTTTCCCACTAGTGTGTGAAGCAGGCTCCGACGTGTACTGTATGTTGCTGCTGTAGCACGTGGCTTGCATCTTTTCCAGCCCTGTTTTGAGGTGCTGCTGTGTTAACTCCCGACTGGCTGAATGACTGGCTGGCTCGCTGGGGCATCCATGCGACGTGCATGCATGAACTGGACCTCATGTGACGTGTGGCATAGACTGCTTATCTTCATGGTCGAGCATGGAACGACTTCATTAATGCACGTGACTTCCATTGACTTCATGCAATGGTCCTTATCACGAACTTCGAGCATGAAGCGACTGCTACGTTTGGGAGGGATCGGTCAAGCTGATGCGTCTTTGTAGTGACTGAGGCTAGTTGCCGGGCGGTCTGTTGGGCGAAAGCTTACAGATGTAATGGTGTGCGTACTTGTGTAGGTGCGTATGTGTGCTTCTCTCTCAATGATCAGGAGTAGATTGATGGGCAAGGTATTGGGCTGCATGAGGTTTGGTGAATTGTATGCCACTGACTACTACTCTACTAAAGGCCACATTTCGTGCTCTGCACTTCGAATGTCTTAGAGCTCCATGCTCGTACCAATTCGAGCAAGCAGTTGTGATGGACCGTGATCTTCCTGCATTGGCACAGGTGCATTTGAGTGTGCATGATGGGTCCTCAGATGCCGCCCCGGCTGGTCGACTTCGTCTACCAAGCATCGGCTCGAGCGAGAGGATGTTGTCATGTACCTCGACACAGGAAAGCATGATTCGTCACTTAAGCGCTCATCTTGAGGCCGCCTTCGTGGCGTCCTTCTCCAGGCAGCCACCGTTGTCGTGTCGCATGTGAGGATGCCTCAGGGGATTTGACTGCCGGCCAACTAGTGCTGATGGTAGTCCAGTTTGTAATGTCGCCTTTATGTTGATGCTGTACTGGCGTGGCCGCTTACTGGTCCTTCGTATGTTCTTCGAGTAAAGTGTCGGCCCAGAACAGGCGATGCGCTGTCATTGTTTCATATGCAGCTCAGCGCGAGATCACTTCGCTGTCTATGATCGTTCATGCCTGTCAGTTTCTGCCTTGTCTGCTTGCCGCTCTGCCTGCCGCCCTGCCGCTGATTTCCTGTCAGCACTAAGCAGTGAGCGAATCTTCGCACCTGATAAGGCTCCTCGAGTTTACGCATGCTGTCATGAGGCCAAGTGAAAAGCCAACCCACCCCGTCTTCGTCCTCGTCTTCATGCCCCTGCTCTTTGCTCGCCTGCCAAAGATAGGCCGATCTGCCCATACAGGTCGCCTCAGCTTCACGCAGCGTCTCATGAGCCTGAGCGAGAGAAAGGCAAACCTGTCAGCTTCAAGCCTCAAGGCAAAGAAGGTCGAAGGTCGGCCTCCTCGTGGTGATCGATTGCCTGTTTTCATTAGTGGCATCCATGTCGCTCGTTGCCTGAATGTGGGCTTTATAGACAGACCGAAAGCCCATCGTTTTCTTCCCTTCTTGTACAACTCACCGCACCGCAGACATACCCGAGCACCTCCGATCAACAGAGCAGCCCTTAAGCTTCCCAAACCAAATAAGCCCAACAATGGCGTCCTCGCAAACCACCTCCGCAAGACAGAAGAACGATAAAATGAGCACGCCTCGCACTCTCCCCAGCATGAACCCGTCCCCTCGCTCCCAGATCACAAGGACCGACAGTGTCACCGGCCGCACGGTGAAAACTTGCTCCTCTTGCGCAGGCAAAGGTTATACAGGGTAAGGACCCCAAGAATAAAGCTGAAGAGGTCTCTTGACTGACTTGATCACTGACTTCCTCTGTGCAGCAAATTGTTGGCTTCGCCACCCTGTACTCCTTGTAACGGTGCTGGGATCGTGGAAGTGCCTGCGAATGAGATTATTCGTCAGAGCATCGCGGGAGATTGGGACGATAATAGAGAGAGCGGGTATACCCTGGCTGCTGGAGCGTTTGATGAGGAGATGAGGTTGTGATTGTTGGGGGGGTTGGGGGGGTTGTGGAAGTGCTGGTGGGTGAGACTGCTCATGAGTATGTTACGTTGGATTGGGACGGGAATAGGGAATGCGGATACATTGTGGTTGCTGGTGTGTCTGATGCGGAGGCGGAGTTGTTGGTGGGAAGTGATGGGAGGCGGAGGGATACGGACAACAGTGATCTTGATGTGTTCTTCGAAATTACTGTAGGGGTGCACTTCTCGTTATAACTCATGTGGAGTCTGGCGGTGCGGCCGATGTGTATCGATGGCACATAGCCATTCTCGCCATTGTATGATTCGCGTTCTCTTCTTCTTGGATCGTGGACGAACTTTTAGTAATTTAGAATCATCAAACAAGTCGTCGACTCGCTGGTCGCTGGGCTTTCGTCTGACCCCATGTCCATGCCGCTCTCCATGACAAACTCCCCGAGCAGAAGGATTCTTTCTTGCATGGTCCCCGCCATCAAGGTACAGCACATCGGCCGTGTGACCATCGGTGGGAGTAACCTGCATGCTGACCATGCAACGATCGCCGTCATCTCAGCTCTTCATCCGGCAAGACTGCAACTCGGCTCAGCCTTCAGATCCGGCTATAGCCAAGGTAGAGAAGTAGCCGGTCGAGCCGGTATGTATACCGCGGGTCAGTTCCACTTAGAGCAGAGCACCGATGTCTTGCATGCCGTTCGGAGTCCGCCGTCAGCACTCTGCGACCATGAGGCATTTCCATGCTTCATTTTGCTCGCCCCGCCCCGTATCTGACGAGATGAGATGCCTGGGTGACATTTTGCCATAGGGTTTCTCTTCTTTCAGAAGGTACGGTGCTTTTGTCGATCGTGTTCACGAAAGAGGCGTGTCTTCGCTTGTGGGAGATCCCCATACCAAGACGACGCCGTCGTTCTTGGGGGCGGGGAAGAGTGGAGTCGATGTGTCTGTGCTTGTGCCACATGCGTGCGGTCAGGACAAACTCCGCCTGTTCCTCTCCTCACTCCTCACTCTTACTGTACTCGAACACGGCTCAGCAAGCAAGGAAGGAACGTGCGTCTGTATGTTCACGTGTCGCCGTTGTGAGCTGCAGCGTCGATGACATAGCTCACGTCCTTGGCCAGCGTCAACAATGCAGCACCCGCTCTGAAAAGCACCGTGAGAACCGCCGGTCTGCAAGATAAATAACATCGCTGCGCCAGTCTTGTCGATCGTCTTCGCAAGCTCAAGGTAGGCATACCATTCCATTAACCATGTTCGGCTTCCTCACAGGCAGTGCCCTTGTGGCAGCTGCTTCGGCTTTGGCCATTGCGCCTCGCCAGAACAACGACACTTCTTGTCCAGGTTACTCTGCTAGCAATATCGCAACCTCCGGCACTGGTCTTTCAGCAGACTTGTCTTTGGCTGGCGCGCCATGCAACAGCTATGGCAAGGACATCGAGAACCTTCGCTTGACCGTCAGCTACGACACCTGTATGTCTGCCCAAGCCTATACCATCGTGATCAGACACTGACTTCCAAGCAGCAAAGCGCCTTCATGTCAAGATCGAGGACTCGCCTTTGACCGCCTACCAGGTCCCCAACGACATCTTCCCTCGACCCGAAACTGACGGCGTCTCTGCTGATGAATCAGAACTCGACTTTTCCTGGGAGGAGAGCCCGTTCAGCTTCAAGGTAACCCGCAAGTCCAACGAAGAATTCCTCTTCGACTCCTCGGCGGCCTCTCTCATCTTCCAGGACCAGTACCTTCGCCTGAGGACTTCCCTCCCTCAAGATCCGAACTTGTACGGACTGGGAGAGCACACGGATGGTCTCCGCCTGAACACAACCGATTACGTCCGCACCTTCTGGAACCGTGACTCTTACGGTATTCCAACAGGCACCAACCTCTACGGCACCCACCCGATCTACTTCGAGCACCGTGGAGAGAGCGGTACTCATGGCGTCTTCCTCCTCTCCAGCTCCGGCATGGATGTTAAGATTGATGTCGAGGACGGTCAGCAATACCTTGAGTACAACGTCCTCGGTGGTGTCATTGATCTCTACTTTATGGCTGGTGAGACTCCGACCGAGGTCAGCAAGCAGTATGCTGAAGTTGCTGGTCTGCCCGTCATGATGCCGTACTGGGGCTTCGGCTTCCACCAGTGCCGCTATGGATACAGAGACTTCTACGCCATTGCTGAGGTTGTCGCTAACTACTCCGCTGCCAACATTCCTTTGGAGACTATGTGGACTGACAGTAAGTTGCGAGCTCGAGATCAGTCCATGGGGCCATTGCTAACTTTGCGCAGTCGACTACATGTACAACAGATACATCATGACTCTCGACCCGGACCGCTTCCCTCTGGAGAGGATGCGGGACATCGTCGACTACTTGCACGAGCACGACCAGCACTACATCGTCATGGTAGACCCGGCCGTGGCTTACCAAGAGCAGAAATATGACAACCTCACCTACGAGACATTCACCAAGGGACGTGACGAGGGCGTTTTCCTGTACAAGGAAGGCGAGATCTTCCAGGGCGTTGTATGGCCTGGCGTCACCAGCTTCCCGTTCGTATCCACCCAAACCTGCCAGCTCGATCATTTACTAACTTCATGCACAGAGACTGGTTCAACCCCAATACCCAAGACTACTGGAACAGCGAGTTCCTCTCCTTCTTCGATGCCGAAACTGGAGTCGATATCGATGCCCTATGGATCGATATGAACGAAGCTGCCAATTTCAACACCTTCGGCACCAACGCCGACGAGACCTCCGAAGCTCGTTCATTCCCACCCGCACGCCCTGCTCTCCGTTCGCAACCTCGCGAAATTCCTGGCTTCCCTGCAGAGTTCCAGCCCGGCGCTGCCCCGTATCCCGCCGACAGCATGGCCTACGCACCGCCATGGCTCGCCGCTGACGCCGCGCCCAACACCAAGCGCGCTCTTCATGAGGGATCCCCTCTTGCGAAGCGCCAGGAGGCAGAGCACATTGGCACCCCGGGTAGGAACTACTTGGACCCGGCTTACCAGATCAGCAACGAGAACACTGTCGAGGGATACGGTGGACTCTCGAATTTTACTCTCGACACTGACATCATTCACTACGATGGTCACGTTGAGATTGACGTTCACAACTTGTACGGAACTCAGATGTCGACTGCTTCTCGCAAGGCTCTTCTGGAGAGGAGACCTGCTCGCCGTCCTATGGTCATCACTCGCTCGACCTTTGCCGGCGCGGGTAAGGATGTTGGCAAGTGGCTGGGCGATAACTTGAGTACTTGGGAGCAGTACAGGTGGCAGATTCAGGGCATGCTGGACTTCGCTGCTTTCTTCCAGATGCCGATGGTAGGTTCCGATATCGGGGGTTTCGGCGGTTTGTATCACCACTTCGACTTCCAAATGTATCGATTGCTAATTTTGAATATGCAGGCAACACCACTGAAAACCTCTTATCTCGCTGGGCAACTCTCGGAGGTAAGCTTTGCTGGCCTCTTGATCAGTGCGAAAGTCGCGCTAACGTTTCTTCAAAGCATTCAACCCCTTCTCGCGAAACCACAACGGCGACAGCTCCATCCCACAGGAGTTCTTCGTCTGGTCGCAATCAGCCGAAGCCGCTCGCAAAGCATACGATATCCGCTACCGCCTGCTCGACTACATCTACACCGCCCTCCACAAGCAAACCGTCGACGGCACTCCCTTGATCAACCCCATGTTCTTCAACTACCCCTACGATTCCAACGTTTTCGGCAACGAGCTTCAATTCTTCTACGGCGCAGACATCCTCATCTCCCCCGTCACAGAAGAAAACGCCACAAGCGTCACCATCTACGTCCCCAATGACCGCTTCTACAACTTCGATACCTGGGAGGTGGTCGAGGGCGAAGGCAGCGCGATTACGCTTGAAGATGTGCCCTTCACGGATATCCCACTACACGTCCGCGGTGGTGCGGTGATTCCGTTGAGATCAGAGAGTGCGATGACGACTACGGAGGTGAGGACTAAGCCGTTCCACCTTATCGTTGCTCCGGACCGTGACGGTAAGGCGTACGGAACGCTTTACCTTGATGATGGAGACAGCATTGAGCAGCCGGCTACTTCTGAGATCGAATTCTCGTATGAGGATGGTCTTCTCAAGTTCTCCGGTTGCTTCGACTACACGGCGGAAGACGCCCGTGTCAGCGCTGTGAAGGTTCTGGGTGGCGAGGACGGTGTCAAGACTATCGAGCTTGATCAGAAGCTTGATGGTGAGTTTACTGTTCAGTGTTAAAGCTGGGGGGTGGAGTGTTGGAGGATGGGTTTTGACGATTGAATGAGTACATTGACAACGAAGTGAATCTCTCACTCCATTCTTACTAGTTCTGTGCCTTGCAAATTTTCGCTAATTGATTGTGTCTGGTTCCTCAACGTGACTGGAAGTCCAAATCACTCTCTAGAGCGTGGACTCATTATTCTGCCCGGAACAAATGCATCGATCTGGCTGCGGATACTAGCACTTCAAGCACCTTTGTCACATGCAGCCCATAACGTCTAACATTTTGTAGTGCATTTGTTCTTGGCGCCGCGGATCGCTCTGCCAACCATGAAGGTATTCAAATCGTCACGTCGTACACATTCATCACGTCCGAAGCTGCCCGCCTTGCCATGCTGCACTTCTGGGACGCACCCGGCACCCCCAAGAAGAAAAGGGAGTCGGAGATACCTGGCACTCTAGGTGGCCATCAACTTTCGACGAGACTGCCACAGATCCTCAGGTAGCTGGGTGGGAGGCGCTTAAAGAAAGAGTGGTTACTGAGGACAAGAGACAAGTGTTCGATGATGATGAACTCTCGCAGGTACGCAACCCCTGAGCCGAGTAGCGAGCAAGGTAGATGCGGGCTCGTGGAGTTTGTCGACGAGAGCGAAAGTCGTCTCAGAATGAGGTAGTATCATCGGCTTCTAACGGATGCGGACGTCCCGTACCATTGAGATACGAGAGGTTTGGAGTGAGAATCTTGTCCACGACTCAGTCCAACATCATCTAGCAGTGAGATGGGATGTTGCTCCTACCTTCACGCTCCGGATCAATCTTTCTGGATCTTTGCACGGGAGTCTGGTCCTTCCAGGGGTTTCTTGGCTTCGACGGCGTCTCCGGCGTGAAACGAGATGAGATTAGGCTCTCACGACCGCGGGCCGTGGTAGTTGCACCAGTTGTCAGAAAGTAAGTTTGGACCAAGTCGGCGGGCTTTTGTAGTTTCGTTCGTTCGCCCTATGGATGGAGTAGTCGTTTAAAATTATCCTAATGTCGCCCTTGACTGAGATATTGTTATCGGCTTTGGAATGATCAGGAGTTCTCGTATCATCGAGACATGAGAGGTATGAGGTGAAAAGCTTGGCCAACAGAAGACCAAACAGAAAGTACTTTATTCATTTTCTAGTCTCGGTCTTCATCACAAGACCAATCACAAGCCCATCACAAGCCGTTTCCGACCGCATGCCAATGCATTCGCCTCACGGACTAAGAGCGAGCTGGACTGATACTTCTACCTATACGCATCGAACCAACTTTCCCATCCTCCTAGGCGAGAGTCTGACTCTTCCAGGACTTTCTTAGCTTGGACGACGGCGGCTCCGGCGTGAGACGAGATGAGATTGACTTGATCGTCGCCAGGATTTTCAGAGATTTGGTGTTAAATCCGACCGAGAAAACGACGACCGCAGACCACAGGATCAAACACGGATATTCGAGTGCACGCAGATGAATCCGCGATTCGTGGCGGCCAGCTAATGGTTCGCTTGCAAGGTCGGAGATGGAGCTTATACAAACAAAGAACTTGGGCTACAACTTACAAGCGCCCATCTGATCCTCAACTTCAACATAAACGAGATCAGGAGACTCCTCTACTGGGTGAAACACATCATCAACTTACAGACTCAGCTGCTGTCCGCCACGCAGGTTCAGTGTCGTTCCTGCGGACTGATCTGTCTTGGACGACGGCGCACAAGCATGTGCTGAGACCATTAGCACTCATCTGAGCTCAACCTTCGACGTCGATGAGAGTCTCGACGACATGTTGCGCAAGACTGTACCGCCTAGACCAAGCTCCGACCTGATACCAACGATTTCTATATCGAAGTAGTCAACACCCTTCGGGGAATCGGCGACAAATCGGCCATAAGAGTCGAAGACAAGCCGGCCATAAGAGCAAAAGGCCAAAGCAGTTGGACCTGCATTGCAACACGCCACACAAGCAATTTGCAGGTGCCCAGGCTATCAGCGCTCATCTGAACTCAAGCTTCGACATTGACGAGAGCCTTGACAAGCGTTACACTACGAAGAACTCTACCCACTCTCCTCGGATGGATACAGTCGATCAGATCCACTTACAACAGACTAGGGTGATGCTACTATCTTCGTACATCGATTCGACGCTGTCGGAACTTCTCACGGGAGTCTCTTCTTCCGTTGACTCAGCCATTGTCATGGATGCGATGTCCACACCACCGATAATAACAGCACCACTCGCTAGCAGACATACTTGATATCCAGTCCGCGGGCTGCGGCACAATCCACCGCCCGCAGAATGTCATCTAGTTGTTGTTCTTGTCGGGTGAACTATGAGTGTCATCTCCGGAAAGGTCCATGTCATTTGTTTTATAGGGATGGTTTTGCCGTTGCTCAGCTCCAATTTGTCGTTGGTTCGGATGACGCTGATGTCCTCGCACACTGGCTCAATTTTCCTGGGCCTCTTAGTAAGAGGGGGAGTTCTTACTTCAGTACCTGTCATCCTACGACGTAGTTCTTGTCGCCCACGGGCAATGGGACTTGCACCACTTCCTTGAAGATCAAGCATATCTGAGTGTTTAAAAAACTTTATGGTCGTCAAGCTGCGGCGGCATCGCGTCATCTTTCGCTTTTCTGGATGCCCGGCGGTTGCCTCCGCAGTAACTTTCTCTCACTTAGCAAACTGGATCGCAGTCTCCGGCACCTGAAGCGTAGTGAAGTTCCAAGTCCTCCCCCGATCAGCAGTGGACATCTCACCCCCAGTCGCACCAAACTCCCAACCTCGACTCTCGCCAAAAGTCGGGTCGGCTTCTTTCAGGATGATCGAGATGTCTTGCCATTCTGCGGCAAGAAAGCAAAGGTGTTAGATCAGGACGATGAAGATGTGGTGTTGTTGGGATTGGCATTGGGGAAAAGACTTACGGTGAGCCGGAGCATTGGCGCATGTCCGCGAAGCGCATTCGACGGAGATGTAGAAGTAGGTGCCGTGTTGGCCGGTGCCTGTTGAGGACTGTTGTTAGAGATGGGTTGTGCTTCTAGGAGGTGTTGTACGTACTTGTTGAGACGCTGGACTGTAATTGGCCGTCGACGTATAGGTTTTGATCCCATGCGTTCGTCGATGGGTTCAGCTTGTCTGCGGATCGATACAGTCAGTCGCTTACTTCCCTCGGGTGTATATAGATAGCCATACAATGCGTCGTAATCCTAGATCCAGGCTGGGCGACGAGAGCTTTGCCGACCGTGGGACTGGAACCTCGGAGAGTGTATGCGAAATTGCACCAGTCGCCTTCAACATCAGGGCAGTAGGATGTTGAGCTGTGCGACAAACGTGAGCAAGCTGGACAATATCTCCAAGAGACGAATGGGTCGTTGGTAGTGAACATACAGCGGAGAGCTACTAGTGACTCCCTGAAGGAAATCGCCATTGTAATCGTCCATCATGATCGCACTCCACAACGCAATGTCTCCCGTTACAGGGTATGGGATCTCGGGAAGCACGAGTGTTGCAATCGCTTCTTGAATCCAGGCATTGCCATTAGTGTGCAGAGTGATGAAATCTTTGTTTGCGGAGCTGAGAGCTGCGAGCGAGAAGCTGACGGCGAGGGCGAGGGTTGAGGGAGTCATTTTTGCGTTCACTTAGTCGGTCTTGTTGGCACCGAGGAGAGTAGTAATCTGGAGACAAAGGATTTATATCGTTGCGTAAGAGTTGCGAATCGTTCTTGTAGAGTTACTAGAGTCATTGATCGCTGGAGCGAAACGCGCTGTTGTTTCAGGTTAGGTAGTTCGTCGAACCGTTCCAGACAACTTCTCAAAAAGAATACATCGCGTTGCCCTCGGTCGTTCTGTCGTTTCACTAACAATTCAGACGAGCGAAAATTGTAGCATCGTCTTTCTTCTTACATTGGGTTCGCATGTCAATAGTAGGGCTGTGGCAGCACCCTCGCTTCTAGCCCTCGATGCCGTGGTTTGAGAGCTCAACGTTCACCGTAGCGAGGTGCAGTACATGTAGTCCGACATGATATCGACGTCGAAATAGTTTGGCATAGAATATTCAATACTGAAGTCGTGCTTAACTGTCCAAAGTGGTGAAATTAGCAGACATAGCCAACGCTCATCTACCCATCCCTCAAACGCAGATCCTCCACACAGCTCTCCTATGACACCTATTCTTGACCTTATACCCCATCTCCTCCATGCGATGCTTCACCGTCCAATGCATGATAGGCTCCACGTCCTGGACTGCACGATAGCGGCCCAAGTTCATGGTAAGTCGCTTCGTCCAGTCATCGCTCCTGATGCACTGCACTCTGATCTTCACGGGCCAAAGTTCGCCCAACCACCAGCCTCTCGCCTGAACAAGCTGGTCATTCATCGGCGCCATGGCATCAAAGTAGTCCTCGATCTGCTCTGGCAAGAGATCTGCCTCGCCGGCAGAGGTCGGGTAATCCAGATGCCCGTGCTTGGTGAAATGCTTCAGCGCGAATGGGCGACGGGTCAATGGTGGCAATTCCCTCTGCTTGGAGAGTTCGAGTACCGCGGGCGAGGGTCCTACGGCAGGGCGGTGGCGTTTCTGTACTTGGGGCCACAAGCTTGGGACGTCGAGGCCAGTCTCTGCCAGCGGATCGCGCTTGTAGATAATGCCCGTGTTGCATCTGAAGGTCTCGCGGATCATCCAGCGCAATGGGATGCGGGCGAGGACGTGGCGGGTCTCGTTGCGGACGGCTCCGCCACCGATGTCTGCGTGGGCGCCGGCGAACCAGACTTCCAAGACATCGGCTGGCGGCCGTTCGCTGTCCTCAGAGCGGACTTCAGCTTCGTAGTCGATTTCGGCGTCGACGGCGTCGTCGTCATCTGCGAATGGGTTTCTGTGGCGAGCTAGCGATCTGTCGCGGGTCTTGCTGTGGTCACGCAGCGAGATGCCGGTTGTTGTGGAAGCTGAGGACGGCTGGCGTGAATCCTTTTTCCGCAGTGTGAGCTCAAGGTCCTTGGCCTGCTCGGAACGATGACTACTGCGCAAGTGATTGCGGATGCTGCGCAGCTTGCTCGACGGCTTTGGCATCTCTTGGGTGCTGTCCTGGCGTACCCAGCGACAGATCTTGAACTTGGCGCGATGCTCGTCAAGGGCCATTGCGTGGCGGTAGTAGGAGATCTTGTTGCTGGATGTCTTTGTGAAGGGCAGCCTTCGTGGGATGATCCCGACGCTCGACACGCAGTCCCACAGTCCGAGATAGTAGACGTTGACATCTATGCAGAAGGTCTTTTTGTAGCCCTGGCTCATCATCCAGCCAATCTCGGAGTCGTCCTTGAAAAAGTTGTAGGCGAAGTGGACTTGGGCTTGGTTGTGGGCGGGCAGGAGGCCGACTTTGTTGAGCATCCCGGCAAGGCAGCGTGCGGTGTAGGCCCCTCGTGAGAATCCAAAGATGCAGATGCGGTCGTCTTCGTTGTAATTCTGCATCAGGAATTCGTACGCATCCCGGACGTGCAATCCGAGTGAACTGCCTACAGCCATATCCATGGCCGCGCTGAATCCGCCACTGAGACCGGAGTCACCGTACGTGCCAATTCCACTTTGATAGTAGACGACTTGATTTGGGTCATCTTTCTTCAAAAGACCGACAAAGTGAACGACATTGCTGTTGTCGTGGTCGAACTGATCTCCCGTGCCGTCAAGACAGACCACCAGAGTCCGACCCGAGGTGTGAAGCGGATGTTGAGAGTCTTCGACTGCACTGATGTCAACTGGTAGCTTGCGAGGCTTGCTGGCCGCGGTGTACGCCTTTGCCGCCTCACATTCCGAGAGAGACTCGGAGGGCGTTTGCACAGGATACCTCGTGCGTGGCGAGAATTCTTCTTTGATAGAGCCCATGTTTGCCGATGTGAAAGTCTGGCGGAGTCCTGCGTCTGTTGAAGGTGTTTGGAAAAGTGAGATTGGGCCTTGGACGAATCGCACCGTTACCTGTCTCCCGGTCTACAGCCCATATACCATCTCCGACCACGCGGCGACCAGTCGGTAAGTAGTGCCATTTGGTCTCGCAGGTCTTCCCGTGTTCGAGTTCCCACCGGTCCGACGCGACGACAAACCAATAGACCCGAAGCTTGGGCGTTGGGGATACCGTCTAGAGTAGTAGGAAGAACCCTTACGTGCCGATCTCCAATAACGATGAGTATCAATGTGCCGTGGCCTTGATTGTAGGGCGGGCACTCCAGGCTGCGATTGGTTTGGCGCAAAGCGTTGCGGCAATAACACGCCATGGCATCGGGATTGTGTGTCGGTCAGCACGATGGCCAGCCCAGCCACCGTGTGCATGCGCTCGATGAGAATTGGCGGAGCTTGTTGCCGCTGCCACGCCAGCTCAGAGGCAAAAGTGGTTAGTTATCGACATGGTTGTCTGCTGCAGCCGACGGCGTGGGCGGTTTGCACAAGTGTCAACTGATCGACGGCAGGGGGGAAGAGCCCCCTCGGCCCGCATGCACAGATCGATCGCCCCGGCAATCGGGCACTCGGGCTCTTCTCTCAGAAAACAGAAAACATGTTGGAACTTCTCTGTGTCGATAAGATCACGGTGAAGATTGTTTGAATCCGCAATTTGATGCGCTGGCAACTCGCTCATTTTCACTTCCACACCACTCCTCTTTGAGCTCCAATGGCGCAGGAATCAATATATCTGGACACACACCATGTATCGCACGCAGCATCTTATTTGCCGACGCGCCAGTAGCGGCTCCACCAACTAATTCATCCCGATTGGGACAATGCGGACAAGGCCAACTCCCACCACCCAAAGCCGGTCGTTCTTCCTTCTCCGACAAAACATCATCACCAACCACCAGCGAAACATCCTTCTCCTCCGCATAACACTACTGACCGCCGCTCGAGTAGCGTTGCAGGCACACGGATCCTCTTGCATATGCCCTATAATTTACAATCCTACGATTCGCTACTGCGGCTCCACCGACCATCTATCCTTTGCGAAACTTCCAAACACGGCTGCCGTCATCGTGATCGTTCTGATTCGGTATTCGCGACCTCGCATCACCCTGCTTATGCCACGCAACTCGCCCCACGCCCTTCCCACGCCGCCTAGGTCTGTTACAGGCATTGGACATCACCAACGCTGTTGACCGCACCAACGGACTTGCGACATGCATGAGCTCTGCTCATCCCACAAGCCTTGCGGTCCACCTGGGCTACTGCGGCCCTTTCCTGGTGCCCGGGATTTCCATACCATTGGGCCACCCAACAGCGCCATGACGCTTCGTGGCCGCGACATATCACTCAACCTGCAACCCGATCCTCTACGGCTCACCCACTTCAAGGCACGGCACGAGAGATAGGCACGCTCGGCCCGAGCAATCATGTTGATCGCTGTATTCGTATCACGCTATGGCTTATAGCTTGTGTAGCTATGATGGCCCGCGACTTTTCCCCTCCGCTACATGTAGGATCTTGTACATACAGTTTTGCTTGCCTCTCCTCACATCTCTGCTACCACTCACTATCTTAAGCACCTTCTTATTTCCCGGAACATTCTAGCCGGTCTCTTTCGATACCAGAATATCAGACAGCATTGCCTTGGGATCGGTCAACACCCAAGCATCCATCACAATGGCTATTGAACAGCTGAAGAGCCTCTTGGGCGTCATCCGGCAAGACCCTGCAAGCGCTCCGGATGGCAAACAAGAGCAGGTTTCCGAGGGAAAGACTTCGGTCGTGTCCGACTTGTACAACCTTGGTTTCCACGAAAAGAAGGCCTTGCTCGAGGTGAGTCCCAAGTGGTGGTGCCAACCGACGACGTTGACAATGCATGGGAGCGGCGTCTAATTTCTAGAGGCTGTACATTTACAGATGAGCAATGAACCTCCTCGCTGACACGCATGACTCAGGCCATCCCGACTCTTGCTTCTGGAGGACCCATGGACGATAAAGATCTTTTGCTGGAGCACGGCGTCTCAATCCTTCAAAGTCTACCGAGCAACAGCGGCCTCGGAGAGGTGGTTGCGAACAAATTCATCGGGATGCTATGGAACGATCTGCCTCACCCTCCCCTGACGTTGGCCAGCCCGGAATGCAGATACAGAAGCCACGATGGCAGTGGAAACAACCCATGGAACCCGGACTTGGGCAAGGCAGGCTCACCTTACTCTCGCAATGTGCCACCTATGAGGCCCAAAGGCCTGGACCTTCCCGACCCAGAGCTCGTATATGAGCAACTCATGAAGCGCAAGGGACCTTTCCGCGAGCACCCATCGGGCCTCAACCGCCTGTTCTTCTCATTTGCGACTGTTGTCATTCACGAGTGCTTCCAGACCTCTCACAAACCCGGGAAGCAATACATCAACGAGACGTCCAGCTACGTCGATTTGAGCACATTATACGGCAACACCGAGAAAGAGCAGAAGAACGTGAGGACATACGAGAATGGTCTGATCTTCCCAGATTCGATTGCATCGGAGAGAATCATGATGATGCCTCCTGGTGTGGTGGCAGTCCTGTTGATGTTCTCCCGCAACCACAACAGTATCGGCAAGTCTCTGTACTCCATCAACGAGGACGGCAAATACCGCGACTGGGACACACTCAACGAAGAAGAGAAGAAGTGGTAAGGGACCGAAACATGAAGTACGGTGCAAGTGAGAGAGGCTGACTCTTGGTGATCCAAACAGGCAGGACAATGACATCTTCCAGCTGTCCCGAAACATCAACGTTGGCTTCTTCGCTACCGTAGTGTTGAAGGATTACGTGGCAGCAATCCTAAATACCCCCCGTGCCGACTCCGAATGGTGGCTCAATCTGGGTGCGGAAATCAAGACCAGTGGCCAGCGCCTCGAGCGCGGTACTGGCAGTGTAGTCTCCACCGAGTTCGCCGTTCTCTATCACTGGCACGCCGCTCTCAGTGCCGCCGATGATCAGTGGATGGAGGACATCATCCGCCAAGCGATTCCCGAGTTGCAGGACATCGATGACATGACGCCCGAGATGATGACGAAGGTCTACATGGTGAGCATCGCCTTTGCTATCATATGCACTAGACACTAACGATCGCTGTAGGTGTTCGGCCACCACTTTGCAAAGACCCCAGCCAAGGAATGGGTATTCGGAGGTCTCAAGAGAGGCGAGGACGGAAGCTTCAATGATCACGATCTGGCAGAAGTCATCAAGGACTGCATTGACGAGCCTGCTCACGCCTTCGGTGCCCATGGTACCCCCGCTAGCTTGCGATGTGTTGACATCATGGGCATGATGCAGGCGCGCAACCAGTTCAACGTCTGCACTATGAACGAGTAAGCCATGTGAATTCCCGATGTACAAGGAGTGAAGCTAACAGCCCCAAGATTCCGCAGATACCTGAACCTGAAAGCGTACGGCAGTTTCCAAGAGTGGAACGAAGATGAGGAGACCGCTAGAGCGGCTGAGCTGCTCTACGGACACATCGACAATCTGGAGTTGTACCCAGGTCTCATGGCTGAGTGCACCAAACCAGCCATGCCTGGCAGTGGAGTCTGTCCCGGACAGACGACTGGCCGCGGGATTCTGGACGATGCCGTTGCCCTTGTTCGTGGTGACAGATTCCTGAGCTGTGACTTCAACAGCAGCACTCTCACCCAATGGGGCGCAACGCAATTGGCGGAATCTGCTCCTGGAGCGTATGGTGGCGTGCTCCCGACGTTGCTTTTCAAAGGTCTGCCTGCCGCATGGACCGGCACTTCTTCGTACGCTTTGCTGCCATTCTACACGCCGAAGGCCGCTCGGGGGATCTTGAAGGGCAACGGTGTCATTGACCAGTATGACACTGAGCGTCCCTCCAGCGATTTGGAGATTGTTGGCGTACACACGCAAGCAGGCTGCAAGGCTGTCTTCGAGGTAAGATTGCCTTTTCTCCTCCAGTATCCTTGACAACTGACTAACCTACCTGCTGCAGGACCGTGAGAACTTCCGAGTCATGTACCAGCACGCCATCAAGAACTGCACCGACGGCCACGAGTTCATGCTTGGTTGGGACCAAGCTAGGAAGCACGACGATCGTTCAAAATTCCTCCACGATGTCTTCTTCGAGGGCAACTTTGAGGCGAACGTCAGCAAGTTCTTCCGCAACAACGTTGGCGACCTCATTCAGCAAAAGTCGCTTGCATACAAAGGCACCCGTCGTTCTTTGAACGTAGTCCGCGACGTCTGCAACGTCGTGCCGATCCTGTGGCTCGCCCAGCGCTTTGCCATCCCTCTCAAGACAGACAAGACGCCCCGCGGCCTGCTCACAGTTCCTCAACTCTTCGAATGCTACATGGTCCTCTTCATGTACCAGAGCTTCAACATCTTGCCCAAGAACGAATGGAAACTCCGCGAGGGCTCAAGCAAAGTCGCTCCACTCCTCCGCAGGATCTTCGAGACCCACCTCAGGACCCAACAGGGCTTCACCGAGGGCATCGTCGACTGGATGGCAAAGGGCAGCGCTTTCGAAGTCAAGCCCGAAGCCGAGCGCCTCTACCACACCCTCAACAACTCCACCCTCCCCATCGGCGACCTGGTCGGAGACTGCATCGGCATGGGCGCCCCCGTCGCCGGCAACCTCACCCAGCAGGCATCCCTGCTCATCGACCTCTTCCTCTCCGAAGGCTACGAAGAGTACAAAGACCGTATTGTCGAGCTCGCGCGCATGGATCCCGCCCTCTCCGAGCGCGAGCTCCAAGGCTTCGTCTTCGAGGGCATGCGCCACGCCGGCGTCGTCCCCGGCCTCCCTCGCGTCGCCGCCAAAGACGTCACGATCAACGACGGCGCCCGCGGCAAAGTCTCCGTCAAAGCCAACCAGCTCGTGCTCATCGCCACTTCCAAAGCGGCCATGGACCCCGTCGCTTTCCCTGATCCGGAGAAGCTTGACCCGCACCGTCCGTTCTCTGCTTACACTCTGCTCGGACATGGTTTGCACTTCTGCTTTGGCGCAAGGCTGGTGGGCTGCTCGCTTGCTGCTACGCTGAGGGAGGTGTTCAAGCTGAAGAACATTCGGAGGGGCAAGGGCAAGCAGGGTCATTTCCATACTGCTGAGCACAACATCGCTGGTGTTAACCAGAGGGTGTACCTTGATGGTACGGCGAAGGAGTCGCCGATTCCGACTACGCTTGTTATTGAGTATGACGAGGAGTGATTGCGTATTAGTGTGACTGTTTGATGAGGAGAGCGGAAAGACGATGATGACTACGACCATGGGCTTGCTTTTTGGGATTTCTATATACATTACATTGGAATGATACGTCGTATGCAGTGCTTTTCTTTTCACAAATCTGGTCTTTGCTATCTTCATTCGCACGAAATAACGAGTTGCATGTGACAGCTCTGCAGGCGACGACAACAATGACCTACACAAGCGACTCTTCGATCTTCAAAGCTGACCTCAACCACCAAGGATGCCTACTGGCTCATACCAAGCTGGGAGCAGGGGCCAGCAACCGCCCAGAAGCCTGCCACAAGAACTTCGTATGAGCGCAGTTCAGAGTTGACGCTAGCATCATGGGAACAAAGACGTTGGGTTTTGCCTCAGACAGCTAGAACCTCGACATTGAGAGTCCTCCTATGTTGTAGCGGTAGTCTGCGGAGTCCTTGCTCTCGGAACTTTGAACAAAGCGGATGATATTAGCTCAAGCTCGTTCGTCCTCCGAGATGATCAACGCTTGATCCGGCATCGACCAAACGGTAGTCTTTTCCCAGTCTCCTGGTCCTTTGATGATGCTGAGGAGATCGGGCACTTGGACTTTCCCTAAGGAAGTCAATGGCAGTGATGGACAGATGCGGCAAGACTTTATAGAGATGGTTCAGGGAGTCTGCTGCCTCGATGGACAGTCGAGGGCCAGGTTGTTTCCAAAGCAGATGGGATTGGCACAAGCTCTCGGTGGCTAGTCGAGGGCCAGGTTCCTACCAGAGCAAATGAGAGTAGCACAATTCGGGCGTCTTGGTGTACAGATGCTCAAAAATCTTAGTGCATATCTCCTCGCTGGCGTAGCCGGAGGTGCACCTTTTGATCGCAGCGGCCTGGTCTGACTGGTGCGGGATCGAGGCTGTCTGCGGCTTCGCTGGTCATGCAAAAGATCTTGCCGTCTTTGGAGATCGGGCCTTCCAGGCAGTTGAGTAAACCATACTCGGTATTGTCAGAGTCCAATCTTTCGAGCAGAGCATGGTAATAACACGTGCAAGGGTTGTCGAGTCTTAGAAGCTGCGTCGTCCGTACTTGGACGTTACCTTGATGCATGTGAATACTGCTGTGGACTCGCTGGACAAGTCAGTCTCATTGGTGGATCTCTTCAAGGTGAAGTGAGACAGACTATCTGTCGTCTCACGAAGTACCACGTCGATCACGAGCCTACTTGCTCTGAGACTGGCATGACTACCGGCAACCAATCTCGGCGAAGGAGGGAATGCTTGATGAAAATCTGATGAAGGATGTTCTCTTTGTTTCCGTGCATGCCTTGGCAAACACCTGCGTGGCCCCATTGGGACGCCTCGTGGCTTGTGACTAAGCATTGCTTTGCAAGCATCTCACCAACTGCAGGACTTAAGCTTGCTCATGACAAACATCAAGGACTTGCAGAATACATATACGACATCTGCTTGCCGTTCGTTTGTAGGGTACCTCAACGCGACTCACACTCAGCAACCTATTATCAGCGATACTCCAACAACACCAAATCACCCACCTCAAATCCACAATCCAGCAACCACAGTCCCGCAACATGACGACCATCAACAAAGGAGATATCGTTCTCGTCACCGGTGTGAGTGGCTACATCGGCAGCCATGTCGCCGAAGAGCTCATCGCCGCCGGCTACAAGGTCCGAGGAACATCCCGCACAGCATCCAAAGTTCAGTACCTCGTCGACCACCTGAACAAGAAGTTCGGTCCCGGCAAGATTGAGATTGTCGAGGTTCCAGACATGATCAAGGACGAGGCTTACGACGCTGCAGTCGTGGGCGTGAGCGGCGTCGTCCACTTGGCATCCGTCCTCACCTTCGGCACTGATCCGAAAGAGGTCGTGGAGCCCTCCGTCAAGGGCACGCTGAACGTCTTCAATTCCGCGACCAGAGAGCCAAAGGTCAAGAGCTTCGTGTACACGTCGTCCAGCACTGCTTGCATGCTGCCGATCCCAGACGCCAAGATCAAGGTCACCAGGGACACCTTCAACGAGAAGGCGATCGAGGCTGCCTACGGACCTAACCCGACTCCGTTCGAGGTCTACGCCGCGAGCAAGACCATTGCTGAGAAGGCATTGTGGGACGCTGTTGAGAAGACTTCGCCGGCGTTCCAAGTCTCGGCCGTCTTACCGAACGCCAACTTCGGTCACCTTCTCAAGCCCGACGACAACAGCACTGGCAGCTGGATCATCGACCTATACAACGGCAAAGACTACGCCTTCGACTACCCGCCGCAGTGGTTCGTCGACGTCCGTGATGATGCGAAGCTGCACGTCGCCGCCCTTGTTGACCCGGCGTGTAAAGGACAGCGCATCTTCGCTTACGCTCAGCCGTACACCTGGAACGACGTTCTCGCTGTCTTCAGGAAGCTGGAGCCAGGCAAGTCGTTCTTGGCGGACCGAGAGAAGGGGAGGGATCTGAGTGAGGTCCCGAATGCCGAGGCGGAGGAATTTCTGAAGAAACATTACGGCCATGGGTGGACCAGCTTTGAGGAGAGTATCCGTCAGAACCTTCGCTTTGTGATGGTTTGAGGCAGCGAAGTCGGTGGACTGTTGGCTTTTGGATGGAGCGTGTGACTTTGACCTCGATGGAGATGAGAAGCGATACCAGCCACCTTTTCTCTGGCACTAGGACCCAGTAAAGGGGGTTTGCAGATGGCCCAAGTCAGACGAGGCAGATAGACTGGTGCTGTCGCTGCGACAGCCAAAAACATTCCGTGTTCATGCTTGCCACTGCTTGGGCATCGTCCAGAGTTTGCCTTGAGGCTCGCCATCACCCGTTCCTGTGTCGCTCAGCTTGGGCGGATCTCGCAGCTGTTGGAGCATTCACATTGATGGTCTGATGAGGACTGGTGCACATGGAAATTGGAGAGTCGTGGTTCAGACCCAACACTAACCCTTCGATGCGGAAGTCACCCTGGCCAATCAACGCCCGACTTCGCCGCAATTCACTTCCGGCATCTCCGCAGCCTCCAACCTGGCATCCTGGCATCCTCGTTTCTACTGACTTACAACACTACAATTTACCACGCGATTCGTCTCTGCTGCTTGAAACGCGAGAAAGTACACGCTGGTGATTCCTGTAACATCACAGACACGCCTGCATGACACTTTGGAGTGCTGACAAAGATGCGGTACACCGGAATAGGACACTGGTACCCCTGCCGTTGGACGTACAGTAGCGTCCTCTGAGGCGATGCACAGCATCTTAGCGACATCAGTCTTGATGGCCGCAGGATTGGTAAGCTGACCAATAATGTAGGTCTTGCCTCTTGGGCGAGTCGCTCTTTCTGAGAGGGCAGAAGACGTATTCCACAAATGCCGCACATACCACGATGTGCCATCAAACACGTAAGTCCCTTTGGACGGAGCAGCATCGCGTAGGTATAACGACCTACCTTTGTCTCGCTCAAGTCCTATCGCGAGCATGCACTGCAATCTAAACCAAGCCACTGATCGCCCGGGTGGTTTGACGCATTTGCAGAGTCAGATACAGCCGCTGCCATTCGGGAGTTCCAATTTCTCATCACAGTTTCTTCCATCTGAAACTAGATTAGTCGAAATCGAAAAGGAACACTTCAAGACAAGAGATCATGTCAGCTAAGACGCCACTGCAAGAATTCGAGTTCATTGTTTCCGATGGACCCCAAATCCCTGATGACCCGAAAATCCGTACAATCATCCGAAAGCAGGCCATGAGAGACGTTGTTGTTGAGCGAAAGAAGCGAGGTAGCCACAAACGGGGGAGCACCATGAAGTATCGAGTTCTCGACAGCGGTACTGATGCCTCAACACGGACGGTTGCGCTCAACCCTGCTGCCAATGGAGGATCGGCCAGTCTAGGCCCAAGGACCAGCTTCACATCCACCCATCGATCCGCTTCCGAGATGACGGCGTTCAAGGGGGTCATCCGGTTCGATCATTCCACTACGTCAACCGACCTGTTCGAGGACCATCAGACTTCGTCGCCTGTGCCAACAGTCAATCTCACCAGTGGCTACGAAGCCTTGCGAGCCAAGTATCACTTTGACATTACGGATCTCTGCCTCCTGACGAGTTTTCACATCGGCCAGGGCACCATGTCGGCAATGGCCAGAAACCCCGATCTTCTTGGAACGATCCTTGGCAAGCAAATGGGATCGTACCTGGACTTCGTACCGGCTCGGTACGGTCACAAGCCTTATCTGACTGCCGTCGTTGACTGTTTGATCGCCAAGGCACACGTAACCTTACATCCACATGACACCAAGATGTCTGCTCGAGTGTTGAGGATGTACGGCCAAGCTTTGCATGCAGTCCAAACGGCTGTCGGTGATGGGCAGGAATCCCGGGACGCAGATCTTCTTTGTGCGGTGCAGATGCTAAGCTTCTACGAGGTAAGATCATTGCACCAGTCCCCAAACAGCCACGATGCTGATCTAGGAACCATCACAGATCCTGGAGCCAGGGCCAACGTCATCCTACGCTCACCATACCGAAGGCACGGCCAATCTCATCAGACATCGCTCGCTAAGCAGTTTTACAACGCCCTATGAGCAGACCCTCTTCCTGGCACACATGGGACCTGCTTTCTCAGAGGCTTTCTACAGGGGTGAGCCGTGTTACCTTGCAGAGCCAGAATGGATGGAGCTATATGCGTCACTCGCCGAGGAAACCCCCAGTCTCACCGACAGGAGCCCGTTGATTATCCGGATACGCAAGGCATACCTAAATGCATCGGGCTTGTTTGTTGACACCAGCCGGGCGTTGAGTCCAGAGGGTCAGAGCGATCCTGATTTCTTACTGTCCCTGGAGCTCAAGATACGGGCGATCCATCACGACCTTCTCAGCTGTCTCGAAGACTACAAAGCCCACATGATCCGCACGGCTTCCACCACGTCACTGGGACCCGAATCGGTGGTTGAGCAAGGAGCGCTCGGAACCGTCCTGCTGTGCATCTGCGTCTACAAACGCATGTTGGCTGCACTAAGCGAAGTCGATCGGCTGCGCTTGGAAACCGAATGTCAGACACTGGCAGCGCTCATCCGGCAACCGCACGAAAATCCATCGGCAAGGCATTCTTGGATGCACACAGAACTCGAGCACGGTGTTGCGCTTGTCTTGCAGAAGACCAGTCCGTCTTGGGAAGAAGATCTCTCGGGCCAGAGTTTTGCAGATCAGAGGCTGGCCTCGCATAATCGATGGGAGGCTTTCCGTGGGTATGCCTCTCATTATGGATATACCGCTGGGAAAGGTATTTCTGAGCGGTCAGAGACCCTGCCCGCCACTCTTTCGGGGCCTGAAAAGCAGAGGTGGACATGATGATCTGTGTTCGCCACGATTTCAATGGACGAGTTCATTCATTGGATCAGTATCGGTTTCAGCGAGGTATCAATTAACAATAAGTACCGGATGTCTGATCATCTCGATGTGACGAGACCTTTCAAATGGGCATAATCATCTTTGTGCCTGTTCTGCTGAGCCTGACATCCTTCTTTTCTCTCCTGCATGCACTCTCCAATACAGGATGGTCGCACAAAATTCTTCACTGAGCCCCAAGGTCAGCGAGAAGATTGCGCTACGCTGAATCGGGGTCCTGGCATCCCTGCTTGGTTGATCATCAGAGCGCCTCTTCACGATCCTCAATTTTGCCTCAACTCTATAACGACACGGCTAGAAACTCTGCCGTTTCGGGGATTCATGACTCCGCTCTCACTTCATTGCCTCCAACGATTCACAAGCGACGACGCATGCCTTGATATGGTCGCCGATCAACCATGAGATGCGTTGAGATCAATGGACGACGCTTCCAGGCATCACTCTATCACGGATTGAACTCAAGGCCGTACCAAACTCAGATTAGTCATGCGTCTGACTTAGTCAGCTCTAGCTCAACTTCATCACGAGCAACCTCGGACAAGACGTGCATCTGACTTAGTCAGCCTCGAATGATCCGGACAGTAGCAGCACCGCAGGATATCTGGTCGAAAGCCATCCCTAACCTGAGCATCCTTCTCCATCGATCCCATCCCTCCATCTCCGCCTCACTCATTCATCATGGGCAAAGTCATGATATACGGAGGCACTGGCTACACGGGCGGCTTGATCTGTGACCAGGCCAAGCAGACCGGCCTCGACTTCGTGCTCGCGGGAAGAGCGCACAGCTCCGTCAAGTCAGCAGCGAAGAACCTCGACGTCCCTTATCGAGTTTTTGAGTTAACCACCCCCTAGCTCCTCGATTCGAGCTTAGAGGGAATCTCGGTACTACTGAACTGTGCTGATCCCTTTGCAAAAACAGCTGAGCTGCTCATCGAGGCATGCTTACGTACTGGAGTCCATTATCTCGACACGTCTGCGGAGTTGGGCACCTACCTTGCTGCAGAGAAGTACGACTCTAAAGCGAAAGTGGCGAAGGTCATGTTGATGCCTGGATGCGGCGGCAGTGTTGCCATCTTCGGGTGCCTCGTAGCTCGAGCGCTTGAGAAACTCAACACGCTTGCTGTACCCGACACTGTACAGCAAGTCGACCTCGCTCTACACGTCTCCGGTCCGATGTCTCGCGGATCAGCTATCACTTCAATGGCTGGTTCCAACGCCAAGCTCATGCAAAGACTCAATGGACAGTTGACAACTCCGGACACCGCCAGCACTGCACTGTTCGACTTTGCCGACGGACGAGGAGCCGTGCAATGCTTTCCCGTGACCCTGCCCGACATCATCACAATTCACAAATCCGTCGGCGTCAAGAACATCAGAACGTTCGCGAATGCTTCGGGCACCGCTTTCCCAACCGGAGATCTCGCTGCTTTGCCGGATGGGCCGATGACGGAGGAGAGGGATGCCAACCCATATCATGCCGCCGTTGCTGTCACTCTCTCGGACGGAAGCATAAATCGTTCTGTACTGCGCATAGTCAACGGATACACTCTCATTGCTATGGCGTCGGTGGAAGCTGCAAGGCGTGTCAGGGATGGGGACTCTGCGCCAGGGTTTCAGACAGCCGCGACAGTCTTTGGCGCAGGGTTTATGGAGTCTGTTCCTGGGGTTCTGCTTGGATCCTGAAGCAGCCTTTTTCTGAGTATGACTGAGCGGAAAGTGGCAAACGGAAAGGCTTGACACCGGGTGGCGTGCTTGATAGAGTTTGCTTTTCCTTCACAACTCCATGTTCCGGTCCTTAGCAATGAAAGTTCAGTCAGCCGTTTCAAGCACGTCAATCTAGCAGTTCCATCCAGATGCGGCTATCAGTGGAAGTCTCTCGGTCGATGGACTGGCCACCATGAACACCACGCTCGATTAGTACATTGGTAGTTGCCTCCTCTTTCGCGTCAACGGTCATGCCCTGGGTCCCCGGCGTGATAATTACGTATCAATGATTTACATCCACTAGTGAATGCGGCTGACGGATCTCACAAACACAGAGCCTCCCTGACGCAAGCATCAGCACGACTAACAAATTGTGCTTAGCAAACAATGCGACTGACAAATCGAACACCCGGGTCCCCATGGGGCGAGTAAACGAAAGCTCTCCGGCAGCCTGACTTGGCTTATAATATAGACAGCATCCTCGCTAGAAATATCAGACAACTCCGAGCTCATCTCACATCATCCACCTCTAGCAACAACAGCATCATCCTCCAAGCATCCCTCGACCACGCTCCGCAACAGGCATGCACGATTTTCATGCATGATTGATGAATTTGATGAAATCGGTGTTCAATCAAGCGCTTGAACAGCGCGTTTATGTTTAATTATGCGCCTATCTCTGTTCAATCATAGCCTAGGATTCAATGAGGTTTGATCATTCTGATTTTAGTTGATTTTTGTGTTATAAAGGTGTTGTTTTCGGGTGGTAAATGATGGTGAGATTACCCTAACCCTAACCCTAAAAAAGCTCGACATATAAGGTCCGAGCTTCCCCGCAAAAATATCGAAAATACCATACAATTGAGCGATTTAACGTCCTTCCTAATTAGTCATCAATCCTCATCATACACATAGAAATTGATTGAATTGAGCATATTTGTTTAATCAAACGCTTGAATTGATAGACTTTGTTTAATCATGCGTCTGGCGGTGTTTAATCAAGCACAAACATGCATGTTGCGGAGCCTGCCCTCGACCAAGTTTTAACCCCCTGACCATCACCATGACACCATCGACCTCCGCCCACGACCAAATCCGCAACACAATCGCCTCCATCGCCCTCTCCTTCGACACCAACGCCTTCTCCCACCTCGCCGACTCCTTCACCCCAAACGCCACAGCCGACTACGTCGGCTCCCTCGGCCTCCTCCAAGGGATCGAAGCCATCATCGCAGGCCTCTAGAAAGCGATCGGACATGTAACCACTTTCCACGCCTTGAGTACGCAGGCCATTCACCTGACCGGAAGTGGCGACACCGCGGAGGCGACGGCTTATGTTTCGGCGAGCCATTACCTGGGGGATAAGAGCTTTTTCGCTAAGGCGAGGTATTTGGATAAGTTGGTTAGGGTGGGTAGTGATGTTGATGGAGTGGAGGAGGGGAAGTGGTTGATTGAGAAGAGGGAGGTTACTATGGTCGGAGTTCCGAAGGGTGATGTTTCGATTTTCGGGATGGAGCTTGATGAGTGGGTTGAATCTCTGAAGGGGTGATGGATGTTGAGGTGCCGTAGGATGAGAACAATACCGGATATTGAAATGATCTCCGACCACCGAGTGAGAAGTTTGGCTTCGGGTAGTTGTCTCCCATTTGCTACAACTTCCTGGCTGGGTACAAGCAGTAGTTCAGCAGTCGTGTACCAAGTCGTTTCCCGATCCAAACCCGAGACAAGCAGTAGCTCAGCAGTCGCGAACCAAAGGACTTCCAACTCCAAAACCAAGTCAAGCTCAGCCCATGCCCATGCCCATGCCCATGCCCATGCCCATTCCTCAAGCCATCGCCGTGGGTTTTATTACCGTACAGCAAACCAAGAGTGAGCTTTCCACTCCCCGCGATCGAGTCTCTCTCAGCCTTCAGCTCCTCCACGTCCCAATTCGCCCAGACAGTCTTGCCATTCAGGAACTTCGCCTCTTCGCTCGCGGCCCACACCATGAAGTGTGCCGGAAGGTTGGCTGTTCACAAGAGATCATCAGTGAGAAATTCATATCCCATTGGTAGAGCCGGATGAAACTCCGATAAGACTAGACTGCCATCGATGTCTCTGCATCGTACTTACCGTCATCATAAGGGAACTCCGCCCCAGCTTTCGCTCCCAGCGCTTTTTCGAGCATCGGCGTATTGATGGTCCCAGGATGAACGTTCAGCACGAACAAACCCGGGTGCTCGTAGTGCAAGTACTCATACAATTTCGCCGCGGCCAGTTTCGAGGCGCTGTAGCCCGACAGACCCGGCACCCAAGGCAGGTGGACCACGGCGGAGCTGGTGTTTAACACCACCGCATCTTCGGTTGCATGGGGCATGAAAGCCCGCAGTAAGTTGAAGGTGCCTTTGACGTTGATCTCGAAGCCGTTGTACCAGTCTTCTGGGTCTGAGTCGAGGAGAGTTGCATTCGTTGGGAGGAAGCCGGCGTTGGCGACTAGGACGTGTAACTTTCCGCCGTGGGTTGCGGTGTGGGATTCGAGGCTTTGCTCAAGGGCAGCGAGGTTGGTGATGTCGGCGACGTAGATGCTCACTTTTGTCGATCTGTGCTCGGCTTCAATCTCATGCTTTGTCTTCAGCAGGCTTGCTTCCGTTCGGCCTAAGAGGGCGATGCTCGACGCTCCGGACTGGGCGAAGGCTTTTGCCATCTCGGATCCAATTCCTGAACCGCCGCCGGTGATGACGATGTTCTTGCCCGCGGACGAGAGGGCGGGTAGGGATGGGTCGATCGCGGGATAGGCGCTGGTGCGGAATGTCTTTGTTGGGGAGTAAGCTGCCATGGTGGACAAGATGATACCAGCGCTATGCCGGTGGTTGATACACACGAAGATGGTCGGCGGGGTGGCTAGAATCGTACTTTATACGTGGCGTGCAACAAATGTTGTCGGGTAATGGAGCTCTCAACCAGTTGCCGGATCTCGCTTGATGCCTTCCTACAATCAGTTAACGAGGTTGCTAACTTCTGCATCAAGCCACCGGCCAATCTAGCCAGCTGCAATCACTCGCTTGTTCGTGCTGTCCGGTGTCGAAGAGCTCTCGTGAGCTGCAAGGGTACATGCACTCGCCGGCATGGTTTTTCTAGAATTACACAGCGTCGCGTCTCATTGTGAGATTCCCTGGATTACATGATGAGATCTGTCTTGCGACAGGCCTCGTGAGGTTATATCCAATGGATTGTGTTCGATTGAGATGTTTGGATTGAGTTGGAGGTTCAGTGGAATCGAAGACCAACTCGGTGGCGTCTTCGGGTATTAAGCGCTAGCGAGCCTGCATCGGAGATAACAATGATTGCTATTTGCGTTAGCGCAAAGGGGACCTTTCGGATAGGACTTACATGTACCTCTTCGGTTAGAAGCGACCGGCATCTAGGACCGCTAAGAGCAAGTAGCGAGCGAGTTGAGATAGCGTGCCTTTAGTAACCCCTTCATGATGTCATGCGATAGATTGATGGTGAATCGCTTAGTATTCTGTTCTTCATATGCAATGCAAATAGTCAACTACACAGCCAAAAAAGTCCATGGACATCGCCAAGCGTTAGAGCTTACGTATGAGTCGCGGCTTAACAGACCCTCAAGTAACCATCGCCTGTATTAGCCAAGTAGCGGCTCTCTCATTCTCTCTCTCTCTCTTTTTACTTTGTTGCAAGTCGACCGTTGCCAGCGTGCGCCATCGCACCGAGCTAAACCACAATTCGCCACCACCCCCCACCGATGACCGGGGTCCACCGATCTTTGAACACCATGCCACTGCGAAACCACTTCGCCGCGACATCTTCAGCAGCTGCCTTCCAAGGAATGGATGCAGAGTCGTCGGTCGCAACCAGCGGGCTACGTGCCCTGAGACAGAGCGAATCCCAGTAAGGGTTCATGGCATGCCAGTGGTATTCGCCCAGAGAGGCCGCAACCGAAGCATTCCTGCCGGCGTCGAGGAGGAGAGTCTCCAAGTGTTGCAGGTATTCGCTCCTCTCGATGTTCGGCAAATCGAACGTTAGAGCTGAAAGCTCCAGTAGATCGTCCCAGAAATCGAAAAAGCGCATCTTCAGCTGGTGGGACTGGGCCAGGTTGTCTTCTCGTGTGAGGTTGGCGGAGTATGGGATGGTCGGTTTGAAGTCAAGCGGTAGTAGCAGTATGTGTGAGGTCCCGCTGAAGTATGATTCTCGCAGCTCTGTCATCTGCTTGTGGACCCAAGAGACGGTACTTGCGCAACGCCGGACCCTCAAGACCTCCGCTTTGAGGACGGCAGAGAACGGTCCAATTCGCGGGGCCTCGTCCTGGCAGAGTTCGATGACAAAAGGAGCAAAGGCACACGCCGACATATCGAGGTCAAAGTCGGAGCTGATGATTTCCATGAGGTAATCATGCACAATTTCGATTCCCATCGTCAAGTTCTGGTCGATTGCCAGATCTGCCGTGCCGATGTGACTGACTAGGAAGTGCTTGGTGTATAATGCTTTAGCGGAGCTTACGAACATCGACATGTCGGTCTGGATGTCGTTGAGTGTTTTCAGATTGGCGGTGATAGCCTCAGTCGTCAGCAGTTGCGTGGGATCTTGGGTGGCGGTGGGGATGTCCGCCATTGCTGCGCGAAGGGGAAAAAGTAGCATGAGGAACGCAGGCAGGAGAAGCATCTTGAAGATTCTCCAGGTACGATTCGTGTGTAGGGCTTTGGACTGGCTCAGTTGTTGCGTTGAGTTGAAAAGTCTAACAAGGCTGGTGGCTCTCGTAAGTGTAAGTGTGCAAAGAAACTTGTAAATGCACCAGGTCCGCAACGCAATGTTAAGGCTTATATGCAGCACCAACATGCTGTGAATAGCAACAGCTTGAGATGCACGATGTCTCTGCCCAAGAACAATATGAGATCAGGCAAACTCAACAACCGCAGGTCTCAAAGGAAGAATGAGGATAAGCTAGACATCTCATCATTCGCGAGACGTGCTGGTTGACGGCATGTCTTGCAACGACGGGAGTAAGGCAAGAGACGGGCTGATCTTGGCGCCTGAGTTGGCATTTTGAGGAGTCCTGCCCTGGTGGGCATGTAGAAGATCGGTATCCGAGTGGTGAGTCTTCGCTGGCGGTGGCATCCAAAGCGTCCCGTGGGATATAGACACATTCGCATGCCTTTTTTAGTGCTATGGGTCTTGGTCGTAAATAGCCGACTGGAAGGCTGCTGCAGTACAAGTCATCGCATCGACATCAGTCCGCAGTCCTTTGCGAACTTCGGACACCGTGACCGCTTTGGAGATCTTCAGCTGTTTGGGATCGCCTCGTTTGGCTTGCTGTCTTGCTGTTCTTTTTCCTCGCTTGCTTTCTCTCTGGCGATTCTGGCCAAGTCCGATTCGGCCTTGTTGATTCGCTTCAGCAAAAATGCGAGGGTCGCATCCCTGGCCTTGTCAAGTGCTCGCAGACGTTCGACTGACATTGCGTCGTAGTCGGGACCTTCAGGCTGTACGCCTGGATTACCCCTTGGCGGAGATGGAGTCTTGTCGCGTGTAGCATCGACGATGATAGCTTTGCCGTTAACATCACCCGCAGCATGCGATTTCTCTTCCACTGCTTCCTTCGCCATCTTTTCTTTCTCGGTCGCCAAAGCTCGCAGCACAATGATACTCTGGTCTCTTGCAGCAAGAGCCTTGGCCAGCTTCTCTTTTTCCACCTTATCATCCTCAATCTTCCTCTTCTTCGCATGCTGCTCTCCAACATGGTCAAGCCATTGTCGAACAGCCTCGTTCGCGCAATTCTCGATATGCGCAAACCTGGCCTGGCCCAGCATGGTCCCGCCATACCATCTGGCAACAACACAAGCTCCAGTGACTTTCATTCTGATAAGCACGTTCTCCACCTTCCTCCCACCGTACTTTTCGCCATCATCGTCATTTCCGGTGACGTACTGCTTCGAGCTGGTGAGAGATTGTTGGTTGCTTTCGCGGCGCCATGCGAGCATGCGGTGACTGGCACTCTCGAGCTCCTGCAGCTTCTGAAGATCTTTCGGTCCAAGGTCAGGAGAGTAGAGGCCTATGAAAGTCGAGTCCCGGTCTTCGATAGGTGCGGAGCGGTAGATGGTGGGCTCAGATGGCGAATCGCGGGGCGCATCGTCGGAGTGTTTGCGTTTCATCGCCATGGCAGTTCGTCCAAGGACATTCCTTCTCGGCGACTGGGGTGCACGTCGCACGGGATGTATGTAAGTACATGTAGTCCACGGTGGACGCAGGTCTAGATGTACCCAGAGGTGTAGAGGTTGCATCACCTCGTAAACAGTGACGTAGGCATTTGAAGCACGGACTCTTCAACATCACTTTTCGCTCCTTCACAACGCCACTGTCACAGTATTACAGTACAGAAATGCGGCAAGGCTAAGTACGACGACGCCAAAACATCCTCCAATCATCTTCCAACTGTACTCTCCGTCTACACGATCTCGCTCTCAGATTCCACCGTCAATCACGACCTTCACTATGGAACCCAACCACATCTACCAGTTCTCTCTGCTCAACGCCTTGATGGACGGCGTGAGTGAGACGGGAATCACAGCCTCCAAACTCGCATCAAAAGGAAACCAAGGCCTCGGAACGTTCTCGCGCATGAACGGCGAACTACTTTTCCTCGACGGCAAAATCTACCAACTCCAAGCCGAAGGCAACGTCCGCGAAGTGGAACCTGACGCACAAATCCCGTTCGCCGTCAGCACACAGTTCGAACCGCAAAAGACCTTGGACGTCGAGCTGCCGACAAAAGAGAGCGTGGATGAGGTGCTCGACGGGTTCACCGTAAAGGCAAAGAACCTCTTCATGACCTACCGCATCAACGGCCACTTCTCCTACCTCAAGTGCCGCACAGTGCGAGGGCAGAGCTACAAGGGCGAGCCACTCTCTGAGCTCGGCAAGAAGCAATCCGTTGAAGAGTACCATGATGTGAAAGGTACCATCATTGGAATTCGCACGCCTAAGAACTGGCAGGGCTTTGGCGTTGCTGGTGAACACCTGCACTTTGTCAACGATGAGAGATCAGCGGGTGGGCATGTGTTGGAGCTCAAGGCCGGAAAGGTCAGCATGCAAATGGCGGTGGCATCCAACGTTCACATTGAGCTCCCGACAACCGATGATTTCAACGACGCAAAGCTGGTGACGGACGACGAGGGCGTGAAAGCGGTCGAGGGCTGAAGTCGTCCCCGACACGACGAAGTTCCGTCTCAGACTCACTCCAAGAGATTCAACTTGATCTCGGTTTCTCTCAGGGCTGGTATGGCGGCGCTCTCCGAACGGTGCAACACTCACATGAAGCAATGATCAGGCAGATGTCGTCTCCTTGGATCTCAGACCTACCTGCTGTCTGAATGGAGCACATCAGCCAATATCAGCTGTACGTGCGTCCAGATCGAAGCCAACATCCCGCACTTACGCCCTGCACGTACTGCATTTCTCTCCCACAAGAGGTGCTCGACACAGCGCCCAAGGCCTCGGCACAGGCAGCATTTTGCGCTTGTATGTTGTCGCTGAAGAAACCAGACGAGGGACATCTCCCAAGCGCACCCACTAGATGATACGCTTGCGTGCCATATTCTATTTTGCAGATCGACAATCGACACCGACTCGATCAATGCCCTCGAGGTGGCATTCGTACACTGCAAAACAAATCCGTCTCAACAATGATCATAATCCTCAGTTTCGTCTTTCAACCAATCGGTGTATCTCCTGCAGGTACCCAAACCCCCAACTGTCTCACGTGCATTCACCAAACTACTACGATTCCCAGATGACTTCGACGTTTGCAGCGCTGGGCCCTTTTGGTCCGTCCTCCAGCGTGAATGACACCTTTCGGCCTTCATCTAGATTCTTGTAGTCACCCTAGACAAGCGAACCGAATCAGTCTTGGTCCGTAAGGGCAGAGTGCCTCAAATCATCATGCACGCTCTGTTCTACTGACCTGGATTGAGCTGAAGTGCACAAAAACCTCTCTTCCTCCGTCTGCTGGCGTGATGAAGCCATGGCCCCTGCTGCTGTCGAACGTTTTGACAGTGCCGGCCATTGTAGACATCTTGCTTTAATGCGTTTAGTGTTGGTTCGTCCGTATTAAGTGTCAAGCAGTGGTTACTGGGAGCCGAGAGTAAAGGTGTGATCTCCGTGCAAAAGGAACAGAGAACGAAGTCGAGAAGACTGGTGTGAGTTACCTGTCTCGAGGTCCAGCTGGCTAATTATTTAAGTCCAACGCGAGCTTCGGAAAATCTCCACAACGTGTCCACTCGAGCGGTCTGACAAATCATCTAGTTGTGCCCACTTTGTTGTAGGTTTACAGGTGCTTTACCCACCCGATCAAGCCATCAATGCGTTTGTGCCAGGCCTTCGGAAGCTTTCACATCACCCCCGCCCGCACACTCGTGGTGCCTCAGCCTCAGCGTCCTAATACCCGCCGTAATCGACTGATGGGTCCAACAGCGTGATCTTCTCAGCGATTCTTTCTGCGTTCAGATAATTCGAGGGTACGGGGAAAACCTCGTATGACACCTGGTCGCTTTCTTCCAGGGACGAGTAGTCACTGTAGATGCCCCAAAAGCTACAGCAAAATCCATCCGAGTGAACATATGCCAGCTAGGGACTTCGTGATTCACATGTCCTGTGTGGTCCTCCTGGCTGCTGCATACTGCCTGCGCACTTCGCTAAAGGCTGCCCACCCTGTCACCCTGATCTTCGTAGCGATGCGATCTCCATTCAGGAGTACAGGGTGGAGCTCGTACATCACCTCCTGGCCTTCTTCCGAGGGCGAGTAGATCTGTATTGGCAAACAGGCGTCAGCTTGACCATGAAGTATAGTACGTCCCATTTGACTTACGCCCATTGTGCTGCCAGTCACAAGAATCTGACGGCTTTCGTCGTATGGCTCTATGTAGCCTTCGCGTGTAGAGTTGTTGTAATAGATGACATGGCCGTAGCCAGTGCCGTTGTCGGAGCCAGTTGGTTCAGGGCTGTAAATAATCAAATAGATAAAGCTTGTTATCATGATTTTGAGAATTGCGCTAGTAGATCTTTACTAGTATAGGGGAGTGATCTACTATGTGAAACTAGTACGGTTTCGTATTACTATATGATTTTATATATATAGAACTATCTTTCTTATTATATACTAAGCTTAGATCTTTAAGCTCTTTATTAAAAAAGAAATATATACTTAATCTATATATCTTATATAACTTATACGTAAATATATACATTTTATATAAAGTAGAAATAAACTTATAAAGTATAGTAGCTTTATCTATACTTAATTATTTATACTTCTAAGTTAGTTAATCTATATTGTTTCTAGGTTACTCTTATATCGATTTATAGAGGTTTACGAATCTACCTATTATAGATAACTCTTATTAAGGGTAATAGAAAGTATATAGATTAGAGAAGATATAAGATATAGTCGAAGACTATTACGGGCGGGTATCGGGAGTATAGGCGGTACGTAGGTATAGTAGCGGACGGATCGGATATAGAGTATTACGTTCTAACCGTAATAAAGACTGTATATATTATAGGTTTATATATTAAGCCTATATAGCTAATATATACTTTAGTTTTTATAGAGCTAAGTATAGTTACTCTAGCTAACCTAACTAACTAGAAGTACTTATTTAGATCGGACTATATTAACTAAATAGCTATAACCTCTATAATTTATAATTCTTAATATATAGTTTTCTATAAAAGCGCTAGATATACCTATCTATTAGACTTCTATATCGATTAATTATTAGTTAATAAGTTAATATAGGAAGTTTTAGTCTTAGAGAGATATAATACCTTCTTTATCTATATACTTCTCTTCTTCGAAGATATAATAATAGGTACGAAGGTATACGCGAACGGTTACGTAACGTATAGCCTAAGGTACCTCGCGTATAATATAGGCTATCACTTATAGGTATACGCGAGAGTCGCGATACTAGCGAGAAGTACGATCTTCGTATATCTCGCGGATACCGTATAACGTACGGAATAGACGAGTCTCCTTAGTATATAGGATAGTTAGTTTCTATCTTTTATAGGAGCCTCGTACTTAACTTATATATCGAAGTTAGTAATTATAACGAACCGTACTTACTATACTAACCCCTTCTTCCCTCGCCTTTATTAACCCTTAGTCTAACCCGAGCTAAACCCTACGGTATTCTA